>BMAO01002886.1:0-21906 GCA_019973975.1 Trichonephila clavata | reverse complement strand
TCTGGTAAAGGGGTTAGTGAAGCTGACTGCTGTCTCATAGAGCCTGTGTTTGTATCCAGGAGAATGAAACAACGAAATGAATATGTAATGCCCTCCTTTTTGAGTTTGTTGCTGTTTTAAATTTGAGAATGAAACAACAAAATGAGTATTATGGCATTTATTTTCGATACTGTTGTATCTAATACGAATTTTTAACAGAAAAATATATATCAACTCTAATTTTAAGGGATCTAAATATGTGGTACCTAAGTCCTAAATTTCCTTTTCTCCATCCTATATATTATTGAATTTACATTTTATTAAGTTTTTACCACTTACCTTCGAAATTAAAATTCTTTCTGCATTCACTGTGTGTAACAAGAAGGTACTTACGTATCATCGCAAAAGTATCAGCGTTCAAGATAATTCGCCAAATTGGCAGCAACGATTTCACATGTGTCATACGCGTCGAATTAGCAACCATGTACATCGTTTTATCTAATGTCGCCAATACGATTGCCATAATACGTAAGTGCCAACAAAAATATAATTTTTGGTTTTAAATGCAACTGTATGTGATCATAAACTGCATATTTCGAGCTTTACCTCAAATTTAATCTTTGAAAATAACGAAAATAGATTCGATGCAATAGTTAAGCAAATGTGTAAGCAATTTGAACTAGTTCAAGAAGCAGTTTGGTTCATTAAAAGTTATATTTATGTTTCTAGAAGCAATATATTGTTTCTTTAAAATCCTATACAAGCAGAAAATTAACTTTTATTTAAAATCAGTCTTTCAATAAGAAAGTATCTTGGAAACATTATTTATTAATAAGTATCTTGGAAGCATTATTATGAATAATAGATTTTTCATAGTAAAAAATTTCTAAGCACAAAGTAAGAAAGGAGTAGCTTTTTTACATATTATGTAACATGAAAAAAAAAACTATCAAAACTTAAAAATACCCGACTAAACAACATTCATCAGGCCCAGGTGAGTAAGTATTTTTGTATTAATTGTTTTGTTTTGATTGATACATACATTTCCTCTTTAAAACTTTATAGAATATCTATCTTTAAAAAATCCATTGTTCAAGATTATCTTGAACAGGAAAAGTTTTTAGAGAATAGAAAACACTTTCATCTTCCAAAATGAAAACCTGGTAAAAACACATTTGAAGTTTGTAAAGGCATAAAACAAAAACTAATAATGTCTATAAAGCGCTAATTTTTTTTAATAGTTATTTTCTCAGGTGTCGTCCTAGTCACTTAACAATGGTTCATAATTACGAGGTTGGTCTCCAAAAGCCCTCGGTTAGCGAAAAATTGCGACGTTGATATTCACTCACTCAGCCCTTATTAAAAGTTGTATTTTTATGTATTAATAGTTGTGCAAAATTTGTAATAATGTGTGCTCATTGAAAGAGATATTTAATTCACATGTAACTTTTATATAAATCAATTCAAATGATCGGAATTTAAAAAATATGAAGTGACGAAGCTGATTGTTTTGGATAACAAAACATAAATAAAATTGCTTTCTCCCATAAAAATAATTTTTCTAACAGTAAAAGGAACCTTTGGATAAGCTGGAAAGCACTAGTTTCTTTGTATAACTTACACCAGTGATTTTTAAAATAAGGGTCGCGTGACTTGCAGCTGGGGTCGCTAAAATTTCAGGATTTTTTATTTATATCTTTTTGCACATAAAATAACTTGTTCGCCACTTATAATAACAATAATTTAATTGTTTATTTAGATTTATTTTATAAGGTATCGATCAAGTCGAACGAATGTTGAGGAGATACTTCGTCCAGTGGTATCGACAATTAGTCCAAGATTTATCACATAATTAATATAAACCAGCACATCCATGCCATTGATATTTAAATCTTACATATACGGAAAAAAAAAGATGATGGTCTCAGAAGTGAACTCAAATAATAATATATTACAAATAGAACATATATAGAAGTACCTAAGCTTGCGTAAACTTTGCGCAGTGCTTATGGGGACGAACAAAAATTTTGTACAAAAAAAATGGGTTGCCATTCCGAAAACTTTAGAACCCTATTTGTACGAAGGCAAGTGTCGTAGAAAAGTCACTATATAGCTAACCCTTGACTCCTCCTCCCCCTCCCCTCAATGTGAAGGAAATAGTAAGTGCTTGCAACCCTCAACGGCTTAGCTGCCTAAATGGGATGTACACTGTGGGACCAATTTCTTCTTTCTTGACTGCTAATCAGAATACTATTAGAGATGGGGTAAAATTAGAAAAAGCACAACATTTTAAAATATGTCAATTTTGAAATCGAGAGGAATGACATTTTTTAAAAAGTGAGAATTTTTTCTTCATGAAGGACTTAAAAAAGTTCGAAAGAAAGATTATATTTTAGAGCTTTCAGCTAGTAATTTCTTTAAGAACTAAGAAACCACTCTTAAAATAGCAATCAGACGTATGTATAACACTCTAAAATAAAGAGTTATAAAATTGGATAATAAAGACAAATGCAACATTATCTAATAATATAGCGAATTCAGGCTGCTAGTTAGGGTTAGAATCACTTTAATAAACCCTGTAAAAATTCATTTATAGTTTATCTTTTATCTTCAAAATTTGCATATCTAATAATGATTGAATTTTGTTCCTAATGGAAAATATCAAGAGTGCAGTCCATTTTGTCCTTTTTTATATCGTCTTTAATTTCGGAAAGGACATCCTTTCCTAATACAAAAACAACTTATTTTTGAGATCTGTGCAGAATTTTCTGTTTTACGAATTCTTTATTCTGTTTATGTGATCCATTAGCACAGTAATAATTTGATTAAATTTAAAGAATTTCCATTATATGGGCACGATGGGGAACATTATTACATGTTAAAAATAGAATCACATCTACAATTCTTTGAAATAGTAATTTTAGATTACTGACTACGTTCGGAACGGTGATTTAAAAAAAAAAATACAGTGAATGATGTTTTTTATATTTAGGGTCATGAATTAGAATATGCATATAAAATTGTTTTACGAATGTTATTATGATATTAAAAAAACTGTTTAAATATAATTTATAGCAAAAACATGAAGAAAAATAACATTTTCAAAACTTTCTCCTTTTATGGAAAATACTTTCTCTGTAATATTTTTTCTATATATATATAATTAATAATTTTTCTCTACAGAGCCCGAATTAAAATTTTGAAACATTAACATTATTTTTAGAGTTACTATTGAAATAACAACCTGGCTTCTTTATAAAAATTTCGCTACTTTATTGCATTAAAATATTAATATAAGTTCCCCCACTTCTAAATTATATCTTCTAAAAAGTCCAGTTGAGGTAGGGATTCTTGGGAGCTTCCCAAATCGAATAACAAAAACTAAACATTCGTATAATCAAGAATTAGTTTGAAGATTGTCGAAATTTAGATATCTATAATAATAATGTTTACGATAAATTTTACATCTCGTCATATTGACATCAATAGGAATATTGTAATTTTCATATGCAAGAGTATATTTTTTTAATTCTTGATTATTGGAGGCCCTGGTGCCCAGCATCCATTGACGACACCACTCCTGAAGAAATAAGCTTTTAAGAGCTTTCAGTCAGAACCCACCTGTTGCTATGAGTCAAATTGATGAATCTCAGTGAGCTCAAGTTCACTTGACCGATGCCTCTTCCAAACAAACGGTCAACACTCCTTCTTTCATTCCAGCGAAGAGGGCTGTCCCCCTCTTCCCCCCCCCTCTTCATTAAAATATTCTTTTTCGTAAAATAAAGTATTTTTAATGTGTATTTAAGCAGTTTATGCCCAATTTTCTTCTAAAGTAATTTTTAAAAGTTTTGTACGTAGATTGCATACACTTAGCACCATCTACAGTCATTATAATAAAGCTTGCCAAACATGGCGTCCGTAAATTCTAAAAGCAAAAATATATGTATTTTTCGTAATTTTAAAATTTTCTAGACTATTTCTTATACTTTACGTTTCTTGATGGATTTATATGAGTAATTTACGTTCTCAACGAAAGTTTTACTCTTGAATAACGTGATTTCATCGTGCTAAAGTGTTATTACGTTTTTAATACATTTGGAAATCCCCCTTAAAAGTTTTCTCATTAGAGTAAAATCTCTGCAAATGTTGTTCATAATTATATACTTTTCTAAAATACAAAATTTAGCATAACATATGTAGTGTTATGCTCCCCCCCCCCCCCGTATGACTGTTTTGAATATGACGACAAAGACTACGATATGAATCAAACGTCTTTGTCAAAAAGTGCAAAACATATGAAATTTGTATAGATTATTTTTTTTATCTATAAAATATAAAAAAGAGAAAAATTCAGAACTAGGGGCAAATCTATCTGTAAAATGGGGTTTTAGTAGTTGGCTATTGTCATGACATAAAGTTTTTAAATTTTGGGTTAATGTGTAAAATAAAGCCTTTGGATTTGGCGACCGGAATCGATCTCCAAACAACTTAATTTAAACGCATTACTGGTAACTTTTACTATTTTTTTATTTCTCATTAAAATTTCAATCTGTTCGTTGCAAATTTCCACTTTGTAATTTCTCGTAACACCTATCGTTAAATTAAGTTGCTTGGCGCCTAATTTTGGATTTCTAAAACATGAACTTCGCCAAGTTTATCGCTTTACTATCTCTTACGTTTAGAAGTCTTTATTCTTTGCAGAGTCACTCACACTGTACTGGTATAACAAAGGGGTTTTCTTCGAGCTTTAATCATTGCAAAATCATCAGTAACATCGTAGTTATCGGTTTCCATGGTAATGTCCTTTTGAGTGCATAGCAACATCAAACTGTTCAGCTTTTCCTTCTCCATTGTAGATCTCATTTCAATATTTACTCTCTAAGGGCAGAAATGCTTTGCTCATGACTCACTAGCCAGTGGTATGTTTGGTGTAATTATAATTTTTTCTAACTTTTCGCAATCCAAATTTTTGCGTCCGGAAGTGACGTCAAACTTTGTTTTTCGTATTTTTCTCGTAAACTATGGATCGTACAGGAATGCTTCTTTGGGCAGTTTTTATGTACTCCCAACGAGGAATCTAGCTGTGCAGAGTTTATGCGGTCGTTTTGGGACACCCTGTTCAGGGCTTGCGGCCACCCCTTGCCTTGGACGCCCGTATGCGGTGCTCTCATTACACATCTGCTAGGATCGGTCCTGAGCCTAACGAGAATCAGGGAAAATAATACAATTATTTCTAACGCAGTAAAAGTCCATTTTATTGGTAAAAATTCCGCCATAAGAAGACATACCTTAAAGGGATTTCCAACAACGTTTACTTATTAGTATAAATGTGTTCGACAGCACACAAGATTTTGGACAAAAGATTCATTTAAACTCCTAACAGAAGTGACAAAAACGTATTCCGTATCTTATAACAAGCCTTTAAATAAATAAAAAAGAGTGTTGAAATGACTTATGAACGCAAGAACAACCAAAATAAATTTTTAATTATTATGTAAACATAATACAGTCGAATCTCGATAATTCGAAGTTTTATTAGGCCAATGAAGAACTTCGAATTATCAAGAGTTCGAGTTATCAATAAGGTAGAAAAACTCTCAAAATACTCGAAGAGAAATTTTTTTTAACACATTTAAATTTTGAAACTATGTAATAAAACAAAAATTGTGCATATTTATAAAATTACTTTAAAGTAATTTTAAAAAGTACATATTATACAATATAAATATTATATAGAAGATAAAAGTCCTGTTTTGAAAAAATACATCCAATACATTCATACATTCATGCACAATCCTACGCATCTCTTCTTCACAATAGTGTACCATCCTTTCTGAGCACATGTGTAGCAGGACACGTGTTAAAAGTGGATGGTTAAAAGATATGGCCAGCTGACAACAGGCGTGATTCATCTATTGTCCACTTGAAGAAGGAAAGTAATAAAGTGTATTTTCGCCTGATGAACCGGAAAACACTAAGAAGGAGTAGCAGACAGATGGTCATCAAAGGGGCTACATTACAGGGGAGACACGCAGAGACAATACAACACAAACTTGCAAGCTCCAACCTGTTTGTTACAGGACTCGACATGATAGTGAGTGTTCGAATTGTCGAGAGTATTATAAGATAACTTCGAATTATTAAGTGTCTGGCCAGCCACAGATTTTATTTCGGATTATTAAATGTACCCAAACGCATTGTTTTAGTTCGAAATATCAAGAGTTTTTCTAGGGACTGAGCATATACTTCGAATTATTGAGAGGTTCGTATTATCGAAGGTTTGAATTATCGAGAGTCGACTGTATTCTAGAATAAAGCACTTGCGGTGTATTATTGAACAGATTTTGTTCACGAAGCTTGAAATTTAAATTCTCAGCATTATGAGATTTTCAAGACATTTGTTCGTGCATTGAGCCACAGAAATAAAATAAAAAAATCTTCCATAGTTCTTACTTTTTCAAGAAATTTAAATATTACTTTGCATTCAAATATAGTCGGACCCCGATTTTTCGAACACCGATTTAACGAATTTTTCTCTTTCCCCTATTAAAATGAAGGCAAAAATCTATATTTAACGAGTAATAAACCCCGATTCAACGAATTGTCTCAATAGTTGAAAAACAAAATTTATTAGCTTGTATTAGAAAAAATTGGATTTTTTTTCCAAATGATATCCTTTTTGTCCGGAACAGAAAAGAGGATTTTTCTTGTTTGTAGCAAATTTCGACGTGAGAGGGAGGAGACCATTAATAGACTTTGCAGGTGTAAATGAATCATGAGAGCAACCTATCGTGGGAGTTTTAAATAAGACAGGATACTCTTTTTTAATCTCATCCCACTCCACAAAGCACGAGGGATATTTTTAGATTTTAAAGATTGTGTTACATTTTAAGACGGACTGCTTATCGATGTGTGTCAATCGGACTGCAATTGAAGTTCACTAAATTGTTGATTTTTCATAGTCAATGAAAAGCAATTTTGATGAAGAAATTGATATTAAAACTCTTGTCATAAATATTACATTTTCTAATGCTTTACATTGTTTATGGAAACTGAGAAAAAATACTTCATGCAGAAGGATGTAAATGACGAAGTATTTTCTTCTCTGCATAATATTGAAAAATAATTATTTCGAGTAAAAGATTTTCAAACATATATAGTCCCCATTTTAAAATTTCCAATCAACCGGGGCGTAATGAGTCACTAATAGTTTTTCAGTCATTGAATAAAAAGTGTGTAATTTCTAAATTTAGATATTTTTGTTTGTTGCTTATTGTAAAGTTTCCAAAAGGTAAGTGCCAAAAAATGTGTATTTTGTTTGGACCCCGATATGACAAATATAACCCCAATTTAACGAACAAAATGTTCGATCCCAATGAATTCTTTAATTTGGGGTCCGACTGCATATTAATCGGAGGGCGAGAGTCATGATCGCGACCTCTGCCACAGTCCTTCTCCAGTAGCTCAAACAAAATATTTTCAAGAGGGGGTCCATGGTCGAAAGTCCCCCAACTCGTGCCATACCTCAAGACAACACCAATTGATTCTTCTGATTTTGTCCATTTTGTTAACAAAAAACAGTAAAAAATTACTTAGTGAAAAAATAATTAGCGTTAATTAATAAAATAAATTGCTAATTACAAGTACTTAATTAAATTTTACGCGTTATCTATATATATAAAGGAGAAAAGCGACTCACTGACTGACTGACTAATCACGATATCTCCGAAACTATTCAACCTATAGACTTGAAATTTGGTAGACATGTTCCTTTCATGGAGTAGAGATCCGCTAAGAACGGATTTTGCGAAATTCGAACTGCAAGGGGCGTTACGGGGGGGGGGGTTAAGGGTGTTATAAATAATTGTTTCCATTTTTACACTACTCAACGTACAATCTTGAAATTGGGTAAGCAGATTCCTTTCATAGAGTAGAAATCAGCTACAAGATGGGTTTTGGGAAAATAGCTCCCCAAACGGCGTTGAAGGGTTTAAGGGGCATAATAGATCAATATTTTCGTTTTTAAACTACTTGACTTAAATTCTTGAAAACTGGTAGGCATGTTTCTTTCTTGAAGTAAATATCCGCTACAAAATGGGTTCTGGAAAAATTTACAACAAGGGGTGTTGTAGGGGGGGGGGGGGTAAGGGGAGATATAAATAATTATTCCGATTTTTAAACTATTAGACGCACAGTCTTAAAATTTGGTAAGCAAATTCCTCTTATAGAGTAGAGATACGCAACAAAATGGCTTTCGTGAAAATCGACCCCCACGTGGCGTTGCGGGGCTTAAGGGGCGTTGTAGATAATTATTTCCACTTTTAAACTACTGAACGTACAGTCTTGAAATATGATAATCAGAATCCTTTCATGGATTAAAGATCCCCTACATAATGTGTTTTGGGAAAATCAACCCCTAGGTGGCGTTGCGGAGGCTCATGGGGCGTTATAGATAATTTTTTTCCATTTTTAATTTATTAGACCACAGTCTTCAAATTTGGTACGCAGATACCTTTCATAGAGTACAGTTCCCAAAATGGGTTTTGTGAAAACAGACCCCCTAATTCGCGTTGCGGGGGCTCAAAGGGCGTTATAGATAATTATTCCCATTTTTAAACTATTAGACGTACATTCTTGAAATTTGGTAAGCAGATTCCTTTCGTAAAGAACCGTTACAAAATGGATTTCGCGAAAATCAACCCTCAAGTTTCCTTTCGGGGGATTAAGGGGCTTAATAGATAAACAATTCCGTTTTTATACTATTAGATCTACCTGCTTGAGAATTGGTAGGCATGTTTCTTTCATGGAATAGAGTTCTTCTAGCAAAGAGTAAAACGAAAATCGACCCTAAGGAGGGTTACGAGGGGTCAAGAGAAGTTAGAGAAAAAAATTCCTGTTTTTGAATTGTTAGACCCACATACTTTAAATTTGTTAAGCATGTTTCTTTTGTTGAATAGGAATCCACTAAGAATTTTATTTACGAGAATCATCTGCTGGGAAGAGCAGGGGATTACTGGGCGTATTGACAAAAAAAATTCCTTTTTTCGAATTGCAAGGACTATAATAATGGAATTTAGTTTGGATTTTTCTTTTACTGAATTGAAATCCGCTAAAAATGGTTATTTTGGAGCACGACACTCAACAGGATTTCGGGGGGTATTGATAAAAAAAAATTCATTTTTGATCTATTAGATTTAGACTTGAAATTTGGCTCTCATATTTATTTTACGGAGTAGAGACCCACCGAAAATTGGTTTTGCGGAAATCCACTTGGTTATAAAGTTAAAAAAGTCCAAACATTATTGTATACTTCAATTTTAGAGATTATTAGAAAATACAAATTAGTAGTTATGTCCTTTTTAGCGCGTTTTTCACGTAGTGGAACAAAAGGGCTATTAGGACGCAAATTTTGTCTTCGTCTTCGTTCCATATTTTGTCGTACCTTTTTTTCAGCCAATAAGCAACCAATTGAACTCGGGTTTTCGGCATTTGGTTGCATTTGTGTCCTAGATGAGCCGAATCATATTTAAATTTAATCATTTTTAATTTTTTTTTAAGTACAGTACTATTTTCTGTCAGTAAAAAGTTCATTAGTTGCATTATTATAAAATACAACATGTGAAAAACGCGCTAAAATTACTTGGCCATGCCAATGATTGATATCTTGTTTTTTTAATCAAGAGGCGAGAGTTACAGATATAAGCATATTTTTCAATACAATTGAATTCTTAATGCTAGGACTTAGATATCTAATTAATTATTATATATATATATATACAAACAGTATATATTTAAAAAAACATCCGTTTTTATACTATTAGATCTACCTGCTTGAGAATTGGTAGACATGTTCCTTTCATGGAATAGAGTTCTTCTAACAAAGAGTAAAACGAAAATTAACCCTGTAGCGTCGTGGACTCGATTGCAGGTGGACGCCAAGCTAATTATTAAAAAATATCCTTTTTACCGTGATCTAATCAAATGTTTATTTGAGGTACAAGATTCAGAAGATCACTGGAAAGAGAAAAAAAATCAGTTACAGGTGTTCGTTCTATTCAGCCAGCTAGTTTGATTTAACATTGGTGTTTGCATGGGTGTACACTCCTCGCGTCTTCTTATTTCGTCCGTCGGATACTGCCTCAGGAGTCCTTTACGCTAGTCCATCGGGTTCTGTCTCGGAGGTCTATCGTCGAAGTCGATCGGGAGCCATCGCACTTCTTCCTTCGTCCGCAGGATTCTGTTTCGGGAATCTATTGTGGTAGTCGATCCGGAGCCTTTTCGTTTTTTTTCCTTGGGTCGACCCTTTTAAACTCTAGGGGGGAGTCCACTCTACGCCCCTCATCAACCCCCATTTGCCGGCCTCAAGGTTTTGCACCCGGCACCTTGGTCTTGCACGTTCTCCATTCGTGCAGAGATAACAAAAGTTCCGGTCCCTTTTAAAGGTCGCCGGTGACAAGGGCTTGGCTGACATTTGGCACTTGAAACATCTCGCCGCCTTTTTTCTCTTTTGATGCCACCCGCCGCCGTCTGCGGAGGCGCCAGCCTTTCAAGATGGACAATCACTGCCTATGAATGAAAAATAATGCAGTGATGTCCAGCCCATAGTGTTTGCCAGTCACACCGTCGCCAACAGTCCAGCTGTCCGACAAGGCACAATGCCGCTAAAGCCACGTGTTCCCCAGCTGTGGAACACATAATGAGTAGGGGCAATTTCTCCATTGTGACGACGTCACAACCCTCAAGGAGGGTTACGAGGGGACAAGGGAAGTTAGAGAAAAAAATCCTGTTTTGAATTGTTAGACCCACATACTTGAAGTTGGTTAAGCATGTTTTTTTTTTTCTTTTTTTCTTTAGTGGAATAGGGATTCACTAAGAATGTATTTGAGGGAAATCAACTCTTGGGGGAGCAAGGGGTTACTGAGGTGTGTATATATTAATAAAAAAATCCTTTTTTCGAACTACAAGGACTATATTAATGGAATTTGGTTTGCATTTTTCTTTTGTTGAATTGAAATGCGCTAAGAACGGTTATTTTGGAGAACAACTCTCAACGAGATTAAGGTGGTATTGATAATAAAAATTTCGTTTTTGTTCTATTACATTTAGATTTGAAATTTTGCTCGCATGTTTATTTTACGGAGTAGAGGTCCACCGGAAATTACTTTTGCGTAAATCCGCTTGGTTATAGGGTTACGAAAGTGCAAATATCATTCTATGCTTCAATTTTAGAGATAATTAGAAAATACAAATTAGAAGTTCTGTCCTTTCTTTTTTATCAAGAGGCGAGAGTTACAGGTATAAGTACAATTTTCAATACAATCGAATTCTTAATGCCAGGACTTAGATATCAATAATTTATATATATAAACAGTATATATTTATAAAACATCAAGAAATAGCCAGCGAAGCGGGGGGGGGTAACGGTTAGTATATATATAGGATTATCATCAATCGAAAAAAAATCAAGGGCTTGGGCGGGGGGGGGGGGAGTCCGGACTCCTAGGACATCCATCCACCACCTTGTGTGTGCCACTGCCCCTCTCCCTCCAGCACAATCATGTAAATACAATTAGTTAAAGCTCTGTAAGACATTTAGTAGACCTTTAAGGGCGGATATTTGTAAAGGACTTTTTTCCCGAATGCCTTGGCAATTCTTCAAAGGGGTTTTGAAAAAAAAAGGGTGCCCTACCAAATTTGTCTGTGTGTGAAGACTTATTAAGTATTTCTTTTTCTTTCTTTTTTTCTCCTGTATTTGGTTTAATTTGGTTTTATCTTGTGGGTGTCTAGTGTACTACCAAATTTTACGGGCTTTATTTTTGTCTTTGAATAATTGCCTTAGATCACCTTGATCACAAGTTAGAAAAAGATTTCTCCGAATTATTAATAAGAGTTGATGCAGCTTTGTGAGCATTCAAAAACAGAAGAATGAAATTTTCAGACTTATTATATTAATTTCATCCGGGGTTGCAGCTAAGAAGATATTAAAATTTTCATCTTTATCAAGCTCTTTTTTGAATTTATACTGTTTTTACTTGGGGAGGAGATACTACAAATTTTGTCGGAGCAGGGAACATTAATTTAATTGGATTGTGATCTGAACTGAGAGAGTTCAGGGATAGAAAATAATTTGCATGGTCATATCAGATTTTGGGGAATCACGAAATCTAGAATGGAGGCGGTTCCGGTGAGGTTGTCGAAAAGAAGGGACGAGAGGGTAAGATAGTTTTGTTCGCCAACATTCTGTAAAATCGTTCTAAGAAAAGGAGAAAGGGGGGAAAAAATGTTAGACACACATTTCTTCTTTATGCAAAATTCGTTCATACCTTTTGTTATATTGTTACTTACTATTAATTTTTAAATATTTCTCTGAAAGTTTTTATTTCTATTACATTTCGTTATGTTTAAAATGTATTCGCACTATAACATCTTAACAATTTAATACAAGTAATGAAATTTGATTGACAAAAATGTATTTATCCTTGTAATTCGGTAATCGAATCTGTTCTAAGAGGGGGGGGGGGTGTGTCCGCTCAAACCACGATGAGTTTGAAAGTGTTCGCTTAGGCCACGAAATGTTATGTGTCCGCTTCTGTGACGTCCGCTCCTGCCACGCCACCGATTGGGCTTGGTGGAGACCAATCTGTTCTTGTATCCTTGGCCTCTCCCTTCCTTTGAGAGAGGTCTAGAACAGGGGTGGCCTGGGCCGCATGTGGCCCACCTGGAATAATTTTGTGGCCTGCGAGATTTATTAAGACTTTACAAAATGCGACTATTTTCTGCAATATTTTTGAAGTGATAACTTCTTTAGGAACTTTTGCTGAAGAGTGAAGAGCGTCACGCGCGCTCAGGAATGTAACGCTCGTTCTGCTTTTTTCGTCTTTCGTCGGATATCGTGTTTGGACAGGGTCGGTCAAGATTCAATAGTCCGCGACATAAGCACACCCCTAAAAAGAAATCACTTGACCGAAGGTGAAGTGTTCCCCCCGGGTTTTGAGCAATACTCAGCCTTCCCTCCTGTGTGCTTATATAGTTCGTTTTTGGTTTCCCAAAAGATGAGCAGCTGACACAAACTTCGAAAAAGACATTCCCTAGGGAATTTAAAAATAAATCAGATGATATTTATGTACCATATAGCAGAGTACCAAGTTTTTAATGCACATAGCAGATTATTGGGTGAGTAATATAAAATTCGAACGATCCGATTGCAACTACATATTTGTTGCAGATAAAAAAAATCAATTTCCATTCAGAAAATGTCGTAGGGACAAAATATTTGAATCTTCTGGATAGAGGAGGTTTAAAAATGCCCACAAATATTCTTATGAAAGTCATTTCACTTTGAATTTTTTAATATCGAAAAGATTCGAGTCAGAATATCTTAAAGTTGATAGCCAATTATCTTGCTTTACAAGCATAACAGAAGCATATCTGGAATTACATGAATTGTGGAATGTCTTGCATTCGTTTCACTCATTTTCTGTAAACTGCAACACACTTGCATTTTCATTTTTTAAGAAAAATATTTATTGCATATGCTTGAATAATTATTCAAAATAGCGTAGTGAAAAATTTTTAACGGTGAAGGATCATCGAAAAATGGAGAAATTTAAGGCTAATCAAATTAATGTTTGCTTTTTATATTTCCCTGTTTTATTTTTTTTAATATTCAATTATCTCGATTCATATTTTATTCAATGTGCATGTACTTCCTTATAATTCATTTTTTTGTACTACATAGAGAATGGATGTAGCATCAAATACTACAGAATCATTTGGGTTTAATCAGTCATGTATCAAAGAAATTTATGCAGCGAAATGTAGAGCAGAAAATGGAGAAATAAATATAATGGTTGCTGTTTATATTTCACTAAATCAAAGCGTGGAGAAAATTATCGAATTCATTCACAAAAATTTAGTTGCCTACACTGAAGCTGGATCGGCTCTCTGAACAAATTACCTATGATTTTAAGCGGGGATTTTAATGTAGATTTTTCAAAAGACAAATAAAAAAAAGTTGTTTTTTTTAAAATCAAAATTCACATTAATTATGTCAAATGATCCAAGTGAAAGCACGACAAAATATGGAACAACGCTTGACGGAGTTTTTTTAGGTATTTAAATTATTTTGAGTCTTTAAAGTATTTACAACCTATTTCAGCTACTATAAACTTATTGATCCCTTCTTAGAATACAATTAATTCACAAATATGACTGTATATTTTGCAAAAAATACTACTTTATGAGTACAGACATATGAGTAACTAATTTTATATGACAATACTAATATCCCCTTGTTTTTTATTCACCGAAATAATGCCGGAAATAACATTACAAAATTTGAAGTTTAACTTCTATCGTGTGGTCATAAGCACACACACCCTTTTTTTACTTGTTTTTAGAGTTAAGAAAAAAAATTTTAACAAATAATTCCCATAACTGTTCCTATTTTATCATGTTGCTTCTGTTACTGTAAATCTGGTTTTTTTTTTCGAAATTGAAATTTTTTAAACACAAATCGTACTCAAATTTAAAAGAAGAAAACATGCAACATCAATTACGATACGCAAATACATGCATTGAAATCGACTTGCAAAAACTATATGAAAGTTTTGAGAAACAAATATCTCACTAATTAAATAAACTAAATATTATTTGATCATAGCATTGTTATTATTATATTATCTATGTTTGTATACATATCAAACTGTTTTAAATTTTCTGTCCGATAAAGGTTTGTAATGGATCTAAATCTAATATAAAGATATATATTTTTATATGCAGCCCGCGGGTAATTTGGGTCGGCCATTCTCGTCCAGAAAAAGGAACGAAACTTTAAGATCGTCTTCATCTCGGCTTAGGAACATTTGATATTATTTATGTACCATAAAACATCATTTATAATCATTGCTTACTATATTTAATTTTTTCCCCGTAATCAACCTGAAAGGAGGATCAGAAATTCCAAGAATTTTATCCAGCGGCATTCTTTTTTCCCTCCATAGAATTTTAAATTCCCAAAATTATACATAAAAAAAAATACCACATTTCTCAAAGTAAAAAACATTTCCCTAAATTTCAAAACTGACAGCGCATCGAAAAATGACTACTGTAACAAGTTTTTTCTTATTCGAGAGAGAGAGAAATTCCCTGAATCTTAAAACTAACTGCACATAAAATGGCTTTTTTTTAACTATTTGAATTAGGTGTTTGAGCACAAAGCAATTACTGTGTGAGTAAAGCACAAAGCAATTACTGTGTGAGTAGAGCACAAAGCAATTACTGCATTTTTTTGCAATTCCATTTTTTAAAATTAACTAGAAATCACATGACGGAGTTCAGTAGCTCACACAGAAATTTTTCAAGGGGATCAAGGAAATTTCCAAGATCGAAAGTCCACTATTCTCGTATCATGCTCCAATACACCGCCCAACATATTCTTTTGATTTTATCAATTTTCCGGAAGAAAAACAGTGAAAAAGGAATTGTTAAATGAATAATTAGTTTTAATTAATAAAATTAATTATTAATAAGAAATGCTTAGCTAAATTTTACGTACCGTATACGTAGAATCGAGAAAAAAATCAAGGTCTTTGAGAGGGGGTGTCGCACGCGAGGACCCCCTCCCCTTGTGTGCGCCATTGATGAAGTTTAATCATTGTACAGGGATATTATATATCATAAGCTAATAAGGTATATTAAATTTATAGTTAATAACTTCATTTTTCAATGTTTTTTAAACTTTTATTATAGTATAATAATATAATATTAAAACGTTTTATATATATATAATCAAATTTCTCTACAAGATATATAATATATATATATATATATATATATACATATATATATTTATATATATATATATATAATTCAAAAATATACACAAAATATTTATAAACCTAAGATAACTGCACAAGATAGTAAAAAGTATATATTAGCCACAGTAGTACTATAGCAAACTCCTGGTCTTAGGAACCAGGATTGCGGGTTTAAACAAAATTTTGCGGCTAGCCAACCTTCACCTGTATTTGCCAGTACTCTGGGCCTTAGGGATATATATATATATATATATATATATATTATATATATATAGATAACTAAATTGGGAATATATTTATTATCCCGGGTTTCAATTAGATAATTTTATACCCGTTAGTACAATGTCTTAAGAAATTAAATAGTTTTCCAATGGAAAACGCGCCTTTTTGCATTTGTTGAAAAAGCATCCTCAATAAAGGAGAGGGAACAACTTATCAATAGATTTGATGTTAAGATCTAAATTTAAGCCAGAACAACTTCTAAATTCTAGGTTGCAAATTCATGCTTACCCGGGATTTTTCACACAGCTATAAACTTTTTAATGCCCTTCAGAACACTGCAATTAAGTGAAAAATATTTCTCAACGTGAGTGGTTACAAAAACAAAATATAGAAACAAGTCAAATTCTGAATGCGTAATGCGCTTGCAGTTATTCTTAATAGACCTAAACTTCGAAAGTTTGTGTGAAAAAATGCAAACACATATCCCAGTTACTAAACATAATGCATTGGTAGGGGACGCTTAGATCACAAATTAATATTATAAGTGAGTAAATTATAGTAAGAGGGCACAGTACCATTCTCAATAGACAAAAATCGGCCAAAAAATCAAATTTAATTTTTTTAGCCTAAATTATTCTTTATATACTTTTCTATAGCCTCACAAAATTTGAAAGCTCTAAACTTAAAAAACGGAGAATTATGATAGCTTTTGCTTCCGTTTTTATTCGCATCCCTATGATATCAAAACTTTAAACTTACTTATCTCAGAAAGATAAAATTACGAGTTTGTCTTCATTTAAAATGCTAAGGCCTTTTTTCTATTGTGCCTAATGCTTTCAATTTTTTTACCTATTGTTAATAGTACGGGTAACAAAAGTTGGTATGCATTTTTTAATCATAGCGATACTTATTTTTTAAAATAAAATAATCGAGCTCAGAGTTTGTACATTTTTTAAGGAATTTTCAATAAGCATTCATAAATAGAAGTATTGCGCAAATACCAATCACGTTATCACAAAACATATGCCAACTTTTGTTATACATAGGTTGACGTACTTGTAAATCCAATTTCATGCGTGTACGTAAATTATTGTAGAAGGAGTAGCATTTTAAAATGACTTCCCAAATTTTAAATTTCCTCCTTCAAAAATTAAATAACTAGCTTTTTAAAAAATTTTGAGCACAAAATCTGTTTTACATAATATGCATACATAGGAATTACAAAAACAAAACATTTCCAAATATCCTTAATTTAAAAATTGATGCTTAAAACGTATCATGTCCTCTTAAAAGTAAAAGTTTTTTTTTTGTAATAAGTGCAATACTTTTCTAATTGCCTTTACGTAAAGTACCAATAACATGTTGATCTACTTTAAAAATTATCTTAAGATATATTCTTCTTCAGCGGCGTAACGGAGAATATTAGCCCCCCTTCCCCCTCTTATGTTTGGGTCTTCTAGAATCCTGCGCTTTCTGATGATGCGGTACGTTATGCTCCGCCCATTCCGTTCTTCTACAGGATTCTAAGAAAACACCTTATAGTTCTAGGGGTTCCGCGAGTTGAAAAGGTTTGAATACCAATGCCCTAGACCACCCTAGAATTTTCTGGACTTTGCCAGTAACATCCATTTTCGTCGCCAATTTTAGCTCTTTGGGAACCAAATTTATCGCCAAGTACATTCTTATTGAATGTGAGTAATCTCTCACAATTCGCAAAATGATCTTTCCGGCCACTATAGCAGCTGACAAGCACAAACAAAACTCAATTATCCTTAACGGTATAATGATTTTAATTACATAAAAATGTACAGTAAAAATATCAGTTGATTTTTTAAAGCAAGTATTTAAAGTATGTGACTACCCAAAATTCGCCGTTTTGGTGAAAATTTTCGAAATTTCTTTTATTTTCTTTTTATTTTATAGACCATTCATTTAAGATTCCAAAAACGCTCCATTTTTATTTCTACGATATTTAGAAGCAAAGTTATAGCATAATTAGTTACCCGGAAATGGAGTTAACAAAACCGGAAGTAGATTCCCTACACAAAATATTTTTAAGATATTGAATTGAAAGTTTCAGAACATGTTTTATTTATTTATATTTGTGTTATGAATGAATATATATTTATGTATTTTATTGCTTTTTTATGAAAAAATATCATTAATATTTTTAAAAAAATCACAAAATTGCATAAAGTTTGGCATATTTAAAAAACTTTCGAAAGTATTACAAATCTTTTAATTTCTATCACATATAAAGATGTTATTCACAGACTGTATAAATATTACTTGAATACATTCATTAGGGTTTTATGTAACTGCAATATTTCATCAAAATTTCACTAAAAACGACAATTGTTATAGTTTATAAAACTCTCCAGAAAACAGTAAAAGGTAAAAAAAAAAGTCTGAATCAGTTAAACATGAAGCTAAGGAGATCTTGACCTATAAATATGGTGAGTTTAAAAAATGTACTATTAGTAGAAATTTTTTTATTCTATATTAAAATCTTTAAATGCATTTTCTGAGGAACTATGTTCCTCAATTTTTTACATCATGGTAAATTTCACTATAGGATTTCTCTTTAAGATATTGAATTGAAATTTTTAGAAAATGTTGTTTTTAGTTTTATCTTCTGTATAGACTATTATTTGATCTCTGTGCATATATTTATGTATTTTATTGCACTTTTTGTGAGAAAACAACATTAGCTTTTTGTAAAAAAATAGACTTCTTACATAACAAAATGACATATTTTAAAAACTTTCAAAAGTATTACAAATCTTATAGCTCTAAGCACAGGTAATGATATTATTTATATACTGTAAAAATATTGTTTGAATATATTAATTAGAATTTTCAATACAATGTTTACCGTAAATGCATGCTTCGAAGGTAGTTACATACCTTAAGTTGAGTTTTAAATTATTTTTTAATTATTATAATCAGTAAATGTAAAAAAAACGTATTCCACACTACTTAAGGCAGTATTTTCAAAATGAAATAATTAATATTTTAGCCTTATCTACTCGTAATGAGATAACACGCATTTTGTTAAAAGCCAAATATTGCACTATAATTCTTGATCTACACCAGATATTAGTCACACAGAACAAATAAAGTTTGTAATTTGATGTGTGAGCACGACTGAGATGGTATATATATATAAGGTATATAGTTTAGAATTCTTTCTAGGAGTTTTCATGAATCTGACTCTAAAAAGGTTTTCAGATTTCGATCTCTATTGAATCCAATACCTTTGAAACAATTGATTTTACACGAAATATATTTTGACAAACTTGCTTCTCAGAATGCCACAAAATTATTTGATAGTTTATTATATTAATTAGCCGTTGTAAAATGATTGATTTATATACTTTTCGTTTCACGAAATCTATTCTTTAGTACTTTTTTATTAGATTCTGAATAAATATTGTTTGCTTTTCTAATTATAAAATTCTATTTTTATTTCAAAAGCAATATTTTTGCTTGTTTATTATTTTGTTAAAAGTATTTTGTAGCTACCATAACCTATTAGTTGACCAAAAAAGAAAATAATAAAGTTTTGCACTTCAAATTTTATCTTTGCATTTCTATATATTAATGTTTTACTTTTTACTCTTATACAGGTAGATGAGTTTATAACCACAATGCATAAGTATTAAGTAATTAACTAAATAAATAAGTATTGTAATAAGTAATTAAAAATATAAGTATTTTAATAAGTAATTAAATATATAAGTATTTAATAAATAATTAAAATTAAGTATTTAATAATAATTAAATATATAAGTATTTAATAATAATTAAAATCTAAGTATTTAATAGTATTAATAAATGTTATAATAAGTAATTAGTTATTTAAGTACTAAAACAAGTAAGTAAATATGTAAGTATTATATAAGTAATTATATATATAAATATTAAATATAGGTGTTAGTCAAAATCTGAAAAATTCTCTCGAGGGGTGACACATTTGATTTTCGCACGCGGGCGGTCGACACCCTAGAATCGGCCCTGTAAAAAAGTTTCTTTCCTTTCGGAATACTTTCATACCATCCGCGAAACTTTTTGTTAATTCAGAATAATACAGTAGTGCTAAGTCGCGGCTCGAGAGAAAAAATTATCGTATTTCGCCAAATTCAAAAAAAATTATTTCATAGAAAACTATTTATAATTTCTTCAACAAACATGTGTCAGTATTGAAAGGAGATGTTATTATTAATAAAATAGAACATGGAAGCAAACTTGAGCTCTTTACGAGCGCTTATTAAGCATTGAATTCTTATGTTTCAAAGTATTCATTAACAAAAAAAACAAAAAAAATCTTCCTACTCATATACACAAATAAATATTTGCTGCATAAATTGTGTGCTTTTTCAAACCAGTGATAAGACAAAAAGTAATAGCTAATCTCACAAAAAATTTCACTTTAAATAAGTTGAAGCTTGCCAAATAGGCCACTGTTCATCCAAAGAAGATCACAGAAAAATTGTATACAAAAGTGGGGTCGAGTTTGAAATAGCCTATTCACCACTGGTCTGTAGTAGAACACCCTAGGCGGTCTATTTCCCCCCTCATTGCAAGTTTGCCATAAATTGCCCTTTGACCTTAGCAGGCATAACGTTACTTCTCCCTCCCCCCCCCCTCACAATTTCCTCTTTTAGTACTTTTCCGTACTTGTAAATCCTATTTCATGCGCGTACGTAAATTTTTGTAGGAGGAGTAGCATTTTAAAATCACTTCCCAAATTTAAAATTTTCTGCTTCAAAAATTAAATGCCTAGCTTTTTTTAAAATTTTGAGCACAAAATCTGTAGTACGCACACATAGGAGGGAACCAAAACAATTTTAAATATCCTTAAACTAAAAAATTTTGCTTAAAACGTATCAAGTCCCCTTCAAAGTAAATGTCTTTTTTTTTGTAATAAATGCAATACTTTTCTAATTGCCTTTACGTAAAGTACCAGTAACACACATGGATCTAAAGATGTATCATGTCCCCTTCAAAGTAAAAGTTTTTTTTGTTGTAAATAAAGCAATACTTTTCTAATTGCCTTTACGTAAAGTACCAGTAACACCACATGGATCTAAAGATGTATCATGTCCCCTTCAAAGTAAAATTTTTTTTTTGTAATAAAGCAATACTTTCTAATTGCCTTTACGTAAAGTACCAGTAACACGTGGATCTAAAGATGTATCATGTCCCCTTCAAAGTAAAGTTTTTTTTTTGTAAATAAAGCAATACTTTCTAATTGCCTTTACGTAAAGTACCAGTAACACACACATGGATCTAAAGATGTATCATGTCCCCTTCAAAGTAAATATTTTTTTTTGTAATAAAGCAATACTTTTCTAATTGCCTTACGTAAAGTACCAGTAACACGTGGATCTAAAGATGTATCATGTCCCCTTCAAAGTAAAAGTTTTTTTTGTTGTAAAAAGCAATACTTTTCTAATTGCCTTTACGTAAAGTACCAGTAAAAACACCCGTGGATCTAAAGATGTATCATGTCCCCTTCAAAGTAAATTTTTTTTTGTAATAAAGCAATACTTTTCTAATTGCCTTTACGTAAAGTACCAGTAACACCTGGATCTAAAGATGTATCATGTCCCCTTCAAAGTAAAAGTTTTTTTTTGTAATAAAGCAATACTTTTCTAATTGCCTTTACGTAAAGTACCAGTAACACACACGTGGATCTAAAGATGTATCATGTCCCCTTCAAAGTAAATTTTTTTTTTGTAATAAAGCAATACTTTTCTAATTGCCTTTACGTAAAGTACCAGTAAAACACGTGGATCTAAAGATGTATCATGTCCCCTTCAAAGTAAAATTTTTTTTTTGTAATAAAGCAATACTTTTCTAATTGCCTTTACGTAAAGTACCA
>BMAO01002885.1:0-99157 GCA_019973975.1 Trichonephila clavata | reverse complement strand
AGTAGCCGCATTGTTAGGAGATCACCGCTGCCATACGCATCGGCATTGATTCAAAGAGACTTTGGATGTGTTTCTGGGGTACAGCAGACCAAGCAGCTTCCACACGTTGCCAAAGTTGATCTGGTGTAGCAGCTGTGGGTGTAATCTGGATCACTCTTGAGAAACCATGGACTACATGTTTTCTATCGGCGAAAGATAAGGAGAGCGAGCCGGCCAGGAAAGCAATTCAATCTGGTGATTGACGAAGAACCTTTGGGCAATGCGTGCCAAGTGTGGTCACGCATTATCCTGTTGAAGTATGGCTGTGGTCAAGCCCTGAAGGTAAGGAAAGTCCACTTGCTCCAGCAGCTCGGAGATGTAGCGCTGACTGTTTAAAGTACAGGCAATGCGCACTAGAGGAGTGCGAGAGTGATATCCAATTACTCCCCATACCATAATACTTGGTGCAGGACCAGTGTGGTTGTGCATATCACAGCTTCAGCATCCTCTCTACACGGTGTCTCCAGACTCGAATCCAACCATCGTGGTGTTGCAGACAGATGCGTGACTCGTCAGTAAAGACAACTTCATTCCATTCTGCCACCCACACCCTTCATTCAACGCACCATTGATGGTGGAGACGTCTGTGGTTCTGCGTCAAGAGTTAACCAAGCAATGGAAATCTTGCGGACATACCACTCAGCTGTAAACGGCGTCGAATGGTACGTGTAGACACGGAATGATGAGTTATAGACTTAATGTGCTGTGCTATGGTTCGTGATGTGACTGAGCGATCCATCCCTGCCGTGCTCACAATTTGCCTATCCTCACGAGAAGTGGTGCACTGAGGTGGATGCGATTAACCCCGTACCCTCCTGCATCCAACGGTCAAATATCTGCATTACAGTTGTTTGGTTTCGTCCAACATGACTACCGATTTCCCTGAAAGATAGTCCACAATTTCGGTAGGCCACTATCCTTCCTCTGTCGAACTCGGATACTTGATCAAAAGCTGATCGCTGTTTTCTACGAGACATAACTGATCTTTTTTTTTTTGAAAACACCTCAAGAAAAACACAATTGCCGAACTTGAAATCGTCGAAATCTCCAAGCCTTAAATAGCGCTTGGAGGTGACGCCACAGGAGTGCGTAATATGTGTTTGAGCTGAAATTCTAATCATTTGCATAACTCACCTTCGCTAATGCATGTTGTAAATTTCATGTTATTTGCGTGCTTCTTTCAGGGTGTTGCATTCACGGTGGCCAGCAGTGTATTAAAAAGTGCTTCTCATTCTGGAATTTCTTTTTAAAGAATGTGGGGATTTTTTCTTTGAAACCAAGAATTTTTGATAAAAAGCAGGTATTGGTGAAGCATTGTGCATTTTATTCCTTGAGAAAATATTAAAATGGTAAGATAATTCAAAAACAAAAAGTCCTATGTATTTTTGTCTTGACCGCAATGCAACTCCTTGTGTTACACCACGATCCAAATTGTTTGAATATACATATATATATATTATATTATATATATTTATTATATCTATTATATCTATATTATATTATATTTATATCTGATGGGGGCGTTATATTCCGTAATTATAAAATAAGTAAATAATGCTAAATCTTTAAAACAAGAAATTAAAACTAATTTATTTCATTTTTTTCCCATTCTACTAAGTACTACTGTTGTCAAAAAGTGCCTAGAGTAGTCCACTACAATCACACAGGTGTCTACTGGTAAAGAAATATCTGTTTTGAGGTTTCGCACAACTAATAAAAAAAAACACACAGGCATCTGCAATTCATTTCCTTCACTCCTGGCTTTAGCCGCATACCAATTTTAACAAAGCAATTTTTTCATTCGTCGAAATCTGTACTGTCATTTTTGGAGCAGCCTGCAAGCATCGAATTATGTGTTTTGCTCGAGAAATCACCTGAGAGACGCTCGAGATATTGAACAAAGTGTACGAAGCGATTCAAGCACCAAAACATTTTTTACCTGTTTCATTGGCTGAAAATGAAATTAAATGGACTCAGTGCAAATCATAGAAAAAATGCTGTGTCTTAGCTCCGCTGATCCAAAATTTGACGATGCATCTGCAGGACTTTAGAAAAATGGATTTCAGGAGTGTTTCCAGTCATAAGAACATTGGAGCAAGCGGGTGGATTCTGAAGGACCGTACTTTGAAAGCCAATAAGATTAAATTTTTATCATAGCTTTTTTATAATTTGTATTTGTTCTTTTCCGAGAACTTTTTGACTTACTACGTATTAATATTAGTTATATGCAATAAGAAATGGGCATTTATTGAGGCATTTTGTGCAAAAAAAAAATGGACCTGGTTAAGGGGTTAATATTCATTTTTAAGCCATACCAAAGGGGAATTTTCAGAAACTATAAAGAATATTATCATAAGAACTAATTTTTTACATGTCATATGATGGATGTTTTACGATTGTGATACAGTGAGAGTGTGAGCGAAAATGTAAGATATTACTTTCTGATTATTCTATTGCATGGAATAGAATTTAAACTATACACCTAGCATAAAATTAAATAATGATAATTGCGAAATATTCAAAATGGAAAGTTTTGAGAGTGCTTTCTTTATTTGGTTCGAAAAATGACACCAACACATTTTCATGACAAAATATTTACTTCACATGCTCAATATTTCCAGAAGACACAACCTAAGACCAAAAACACAAAGAAATACATCCAGTTGAAAGTGAAACGTACAATCCATATAACATTAGAAGTAAGTGTTCATGCACAAATGGAGTCTAGCCACTCTTCTGGGATCCTTTAATACACTTTGAAAATCAAGTTTATTCACAAATGGTGTCAAGCAGTTCTCAGGGAGTCACAGAATCTTCAAAGAGCAGCCTTAGCACCTGAAAAAAATCATAAAAAAAACAGTTTTCATATTTTTATATGTACATTGTCTTAAAACAGACGATTAGAATTATGATTTACTACTGTTTTTATTTCTACTACTATATATTGTTAAAAATACATATGGACGTTAGTAAATTTTAGCTTTTAAACCTTAGTTTCTTCTATGAGACGTTAATGAGGATTGATAATTGACGATTTTAAAATGAGAAGTTACATATAGAGTACATTTTCAAATTGTTACACATTAATCCTTGAAAATATTATCCATCTTTTAAATAGTATTTTCAGGGATATTTTTTTCATAAATTAAATACAATTTTAAATTATGTAGAAAATAGTTTAAAATATTAGATAGAGGCTTTCAAGCATATGTTGAATATATATATATATATATATATATATATATGTAACAAAATAATTTTAAATAATATGTTTATATATATATACATACATATACATTATTTAAAATTATTTTGAATAGGTAACTAAAATAATGTTAAGACATAACATTAACTAAAATAAATGTTAAAAGATAAAATAAAATGATCAAAATGATATTAGACTAATGTATCTCTGGCTACGTTTCTGAATCAATATTTGATTGAAATTTAATTTTATTTCATCTTTGTTATTTTTGTTGGAAAAGAAAGTTCAGTCTCTCAGACAGAAAACATTTAATAAGTTAGAGAATGAGGAAGGTCTATGCTATAAAAGTGATGGATTTTAAATATCTGAAATTAAATAATATATTTTAGTAAATAGGAATGAAAACTTTAAAAGCCTTTTGTGAAGATTGTATTATTTTTTTTTTTGGTAAACGTTATGGTACATATAACCTCATATAAAATATATGAATGAATTTTTTCATATTTTGTATAAATGCTACTTAAAGTATGATAAAGGCAATTAACTCTAACATCAATACCTTCTTACCTTAAACAACTTATAGTTAAACACCGTGCAATTTATTAATTGTCTTATAAGAAAATGTACAATGAGGCATTACGTTTTGGTAATTGTAATTTTAGATTTTATTTCATTGTCTTTATAACAGTGCTAAATATGATACGAAAAAAACAAATTAAATATAAAGTTTTGAATTCCATGTAGAGTGTTGTCTTAGATTTCGGTATAATTCTGACCAAATTTTACATAAAATACTTTACCATTTTCATTAATTCAAGGTGTAAGCTCCAAACACATAGCATAAAATTTCTAATTTCTACACATTTAAAAAAAAAACATGTATCCTTATGTAGGCAGATAACTTAAAATCACAGATATGAATTTCTCTCATAAAGATAAAATTATTTTGGTTAATATTTATGTTTTAAGAATTAATCATTTGTGAAAGGGAATTCGCCGACAAATTTTAATTATAAATTTAAAATTGAGATCACATATGCTTAGAAACTAATTGAAAAAATGCATTTAGTTAATTAATGGATAAAAGATGTGTTAAAAATTTATACAACATGTAATCATAAATGTATTACACCAATTGTGATAAATATAAAATAAAATACTTTTTATACTGTTAAATAATAATAAAAAATGGAAAAATTTACAAATTGGATGGCGGAAATAATTCAATTGTCAATATTAATTGATTGCTTTCCATATTAATGGTAGAAAATATTAAAAAAATTCAAATATAATGTAACTAATTGTTATAAAAAATATCGTTTAATATTTGTTTATTAAAAATATTATTTATTAATGTAAAACATATTTATGAAATATAATATATATATTTATTTAAGTACAGTAATTATTTTACTTTGTAAAAAAAAATTACAAAAAATATCATTTAATATTTAATAAACATATTTATTTTTTTAAAAAAATAATTAAATGAATTGGGAAAAAAAAGTTCATCGAGAGATTCGAACCCTATTCATCTGCGTAGAAAGACAATTTGACCATTTTGACAATTGTATCATCGAGGCGACGGTGAAAATTAAATTTTAATTATATAAAAGCTAAGCATGAATTAGAATCAATCAAATCAATATTTCGAAATATTTCGAATATACAAAATCAATATTTCGAAAATTATTGTACCATTTTAGAATTAAATATTTTAATTTTAAAACTGATTTAAACAATTTATAATTCTTTACAATCAACGTTTGTAATATTAATAAAAGGCATAATCTGTATTTTTTGTAGTACTAATAAACACTTATACGCGTATACATCTACAAACTTATATTTGAAGATGGGTGCTGAAGTTTAAAATTATTGAAAGCTACTTTTTTCCCCCTTTATGTCCTTACTTTTTATTTCACTTCGCTAAGTAAAACAAAAAAATCATAAGCTTCCAAGGACTTTTAGACAAAAGAAAGCTTATTATAACTTTAAAAAATACTTTGAAAACAACAAAAATAAAAATATATTGTTGCACAATGTATTTAATAAGTTTTATATTATTAATAATTTATATAAAGCTGAAAAGTTTTACTTTTAATTTAAAATGAAGAAATCAGTAATAAGCAAATTTCATATCATATTTTCTTAGAATTTACAGTACATACTAGGATGGCTCTTGTTGTCTTTTAAATCTAAAATTTCACATCACAACTTAATGCCGCTATAAAATGTCATTAGAAATAATTTGAATAGTGCATTTATATTTAACTCAACACATGCTTTATTCACCATTCCAGATACCTTATGTAGTCTTATCAATCACAACTTCCAATTTAAACCATTAAAACGTACTAATAATCAAAACATTTTTAAACTTAATTGTGTCAAAATTCAAATATTTCCATTTTGTATGATTCTTTAATTATAAGGTGGAAATATATTTAAATATGTGATTAAGTTCTCATGCCCTTTTTTAAAAAAACAAAATCAACGGTTTTAAAGAAAATTTTTCATCACTATCAATGCCCACTGCTTCTTTTCAGGTGGTTTAAATAGATAGTATGGCGTTTATAAAATGATGATTTTATTTATATACACATATAATTCTCATCCATATTAAAATACATCACTAAAATAATTTCACACGCGTGGTTTTATGCTGCATAATTACAGGTGCAGAAGAAAAATCATATTTTATCGTGCAAAATATTTCTTCTGATGGGAGGAAACACCACTTAAAAAGAGTTTTCATTAGATATGTTATTCAAGTTTTAATACACTTTAGCACGTATGCAAACATTTTGACCGCATAGTGAAAAATATTATTTCGAAGCATCATGATTTTAAAGTCAATATTAAATTAGTTGAAGAATTTTGATTCCGAAAAAAGCTTTCTAAAATCAATGTACTTTAAATGAAAATTTGTTTAAAAAGAATTAAGCCTTTTAACTTGGAAAAAAATGACTGAAAATTCGTTCACTCCATGTGAATAATTTCTATCACATATAGCATATAACTGTTAGGAATATATTTTTAAATGATTTCCTAAAAATATTATTTTTTATGTAACAAAAATCCTTCATTCATAAAAAATTCAAAACAATTTTTGTATAAAGAACACTAGATCCAGCCGCATTAGAACAGTACTTTATTCAATAGAATAGTAGTAAAATTTTTAGTTTCACAAAAAGTTTTATTTTATTTTTAAACATTTTGTGAATAAAATATCAAACTACGAATACGTACTGCTGAACACAACGAAACCTTACTCTGTAACAAGACTCCCCTTTTTTGAAAAAAAATAATAAAATCCAATTCCCACACACACCAAAATCTTTAAAACTTTCCCTACTTCAGTTCTTTATACAAGAACTCCTAAGACGAAGCATGTGAGTGTCGTATTTCAAACTTCTTACTAACTATTTACTTTAACTCTACGCTCCAAGAATATGAGTAATACAAAAATACTCGCATGTGGATTTATATACATATAGGGCTCGAGTCTCTGATTTGATAAAAAAAAAAATATATCCAATCAAGTTGACGTCTAGAGGTAGTTCCTTCTGTATTTGCACTCCACTTAAATAACGGCGTTCGAAGAAGTAAGGGTATCCAGCACTTGTAGTAGATGCCAAGCGATAGCGAAAATGAATTTTGCAGCTCAGGTCACCACTTTTCCACGTGCAGCCATAAATGGCTTTTCAGATGTAGAAGGTGTATGGTTTAATCTTTTTTTCTTCACAGAAGCGTGACAAAACGTTCGATGGAAACAGTTTTATTTATTAAATCTTGCCGACGGTTAAAGCATTTGCTGAGATATTTTGGTTTATATTGTGTATTTTGCAGCCCAAGGTGAAATTTTTGAAATATTTTGAGTGTTAAAAAAAAAGGTTTATGTGCTTTTGGTTCTTAAATTGCAAGGTTAGACTGTGTGTTTTGAGAAGACTTAGAATAAATTGAGAATATTTGTTTAGACCTGAGCTTTCATATATTGAAGAAATTGCAATATATTATGTCTGAGAATTATTTATTATGCCGAAAAAAATTCAACATATGTTTTGTACAAAAACATTTTTTTTTTCTTATGCAAAAATATATGTGTTTTAGGCAAAGTCCTTAACTTTATCATAGCTTGAAGATTAATTTCCCATGACTGAGAAGGATACTTGAAAACTCTTCATTACGAGCTTCTCGAACTTCATCGGCTTTCTAATAATAAGCTATTGAGTAATTTTAAAATGATATTATATTCAAATACATTTTATTTCACTTTTTTTCTTCTTTTTCGACAATTTCAACGCTGTATGCGTAAAACTTTTATCTTAACCCAAAATAGGAAACTAAAAATTCCTGTAACTTTTTAATTGCCTTTATAATAAAATAAATAATACTACTTAACGTACTGAATAGTTCGATATGAATTAATAGAATTTCTACACTAAGTCTGAGTTCACTGTTTTCGAAGCATTAATAAATGTTGCACTTTTCTTATTCAAGCCTGCAAATGGCAGATTTCTAATTTAAAACAAAGAGAGAAATAGAGCTTTGGAGTTTGAAGAAATATAATATTTAATAGAAAATATTTTCTTTTCTATTGATGATGCTGAGAACTTTATATCAAATGACTAATATTATATTGTGAAATAACATTAAAAGAGCTAAGCGGGATGCTTTGAATATTATTATCAATTCAGTAATGCACACTATTGCTAAAATGCTTTTTAAATCGGTTTTGGAAAAATATTAATTTTATTTTTTTAGGGATTTCTTTCCCAGAATGCAACACGAAAGAAAATTGTGGACACTTTTTAAATTCTGAACTCCCCCCCCCCTTTTTCTTTGCTTTACAAATTGTCCACCGTTTCTTGATTGGATTGGAATTTATTGTATGTTTGGCTTTTATTAAACTAAACTATCTAAACCTGAAATAAATCCTAATTAAGCCTTAATGTAGAGCATTGGAGAAGAAACGAGGATGACAGTTACGTTTGTAACCCCATTTCTTAGCCTTCCATACGATGTGAATATGAGATTGAAAGCCAGGAAACTTAACATGACTCATGCCATCTATACGGTGGGTTTTTATCCGGTACTACTCATCACGCCCACAACTCGAGAATGCCGGCCAAAAGGTCGTAAATATGACCACTCGGCTTCTGAGGCCTTCCGAGTCAGATAAATTACGGTTCTTAGAAATTAATATACTGAAAAAAACCCCAATTATAGAAATAAAAGCTGTTAGTTTCTCTGTTAAATTATTTTATCTTCTCTGCTATATTTTTTTTTTAAAAATTGAACTAAATATACTGTTAAAAATCTATCTTAGGATTCCTTGTCCATTAAATTCATCGAGATATTTATTTGTTATTTATTTTAGGAAAATTAACTGAAAAAGTTCGTAGACTTCACTTTGGGCTACTAAATAATAATAATATGCACAAAAATCTTTTAAAATGTTAGAATCTTTATGTATAAAAATCCCGCATCATGGTGTTTGTACGCAATGGACTTTGAAAGTACTCAACCGATCATAAAGCAGTTTTGCATATTGTTTGCCATTTCATTCAACTTAAAAAGTGGAATAGTTTTTATTTCACTTATTGACGTTATAATTTTTTGTTACCGGAAATGTGAAGAATCCGGCAAACGGGAAAATTCGCAAATTGCCGCAATGCTCATGTGTCTGTGAAAGCACATATTGTAAAACAGAATGCACGAAAAGTAAATGCCCGGCGTATTTCGGGATTTGGAATCCGATTTTCAAATGTTTCCAAAATTAACTGTAACTTTGCCGGATAATACCGGTCAATCGTATTTTAGACACACCGCGGCAGGGGCTTACTTTAGAAGTTTTGGATCGTGAAAACTTAGTCTCTGGCGTATTTCAATACCGTTAATCCAAATCTGATATCCAATCTGAGAAATAACTGTAATTTTGCCGGATAATTCAGGATACCATCTATTACGCAAACCGTGACAGGAGCTTACTCCTAAAATTATGGAGCGGGAAAAGTGTTTCTCTGGTGTAATTCGGAATGATGAACGAGAGCCTGAAATTGAATTTTAGAAATTCCTGTAACTGTGCCGGACATTTCCAGACGACCATAATGCCCCCTTCCAGGGAGTCAAATTGTTGGTTAACAGTCACCGAAAGTAATCTTCAGTGGCATCTAGAGACGGGAAACGAAAATCTGAATATGAATTTTAGAAACTCCACTGACTCTGAATGATATCGCTGGAATTATGTGGAAAGGCTTTGCATTCGAGTCCCGTGTGTGGAGTTTCAATGCGATTGAGCTTGCACGTTCTGGAGAAGAGAAAGGCAGTCAGTTGTGGGTTTTGGGATGTGGAATGAGAACTTGAAATTGACTTTTAGGATCCCCGATAACTTTGCAGGATAATGCCGGACGAACGTAATATTTGTAGTCAACAGCACAGGTCTTGCTTGCCGACGTACGGACGCTAAAAGTTGGTCCTGGGCGTATTTTTTCCATACGAATTTTTTGCAATCAATTTCAAGATACTTCCATAACTACGTCCAATAATGCCAGATGAGTGTATTTTACTCGAACCATGGCGGAGGCTTTCCTTAAAACTTTTGAGGTCTGAGAAGTGCTTTGCTGGTGCTTTTCTGTTTGGTGAACAAGAACCAGAAATTGGATTTTGTAAGCTACTATTAAGAGCCAAAACATTACGACCACATGTCAATAACGAGTTGGCCCACCTTTGGCACGCAACACAGCTTCAGCCCGCCTTGGCATGAATGCCACAAATCCTTGGTAGATGGCCGGAGACAGATTGTAGCAGATGTTTAAGCAACGGTCACGCAAATCCAAGATATTGAGAATTGGTTGTCTTTGAACTGTGAGGTGCCGTCCCATGATATCCCAAATGTGTTCTATCGGATTGAGATCCGGTGAGCTAGGTGGCCAGGACATTAACTGGAGTTCAGCATCATGTACCTCGAACTACTCCAACACAATTGTAGCCTTGTGACACGGGGTGTTGACCTGTTAGAACATTCCATTTCCAGCTGGAAAAATAGAAGTCATGTAAGGGTGCAACTGATCCGCAATGATGTTCAGATACCTGTAGTATTCATGGCCTGCTCTACCACAACCATGGGTCCCAGAGACGCCCATGAGAACATCCCCCAAAGCATAATACCGCGACCTATTACCTGTTTATGACCTACAGTACATTGAGAGATCAACTGTTCGCCTGGAAGACGGCGAATCCTGACACGGTCATCGGTGTGATGAATGAAAAACCGTAATACATCTGACCAGGCATCTCTCTCCCACTGGTAAATGGACCAGTCGCGATGTTCCCGGGCCCAGCGCAGGCGCAGTTGGCGAAGACGCTTGGTCAGCCAAGGCACACGAGTGGGACGTTTGCTGCGTAGCCCCTTTTTCAACAGTGTCCACTGAACAGTGTGCTCCAATACTATTCTAGTTGGCCCTGCATTGTATTGGGCTGTCAGCTGAACCACTGTCTGGCTCCAGTTTTGCTTCACCATGCGAGACAGTCTCCGACGTCCTTTTTCTTTGATAGCGTTTGGACGTCCAACACCCCATGTTTCACCGTCATTCATCTACTTTGCATAAGTACTAACAACTGTAGATCACGAACAACCCACGAGTCGTGCAATTTCGGAAATACTTGTTTTGACCCTTCGAGCCATTAAAATCTGCCCTCTATCAAAGTCGCTTAGATCCGCAGCCTTTCTTATCACACACATAAGTAAGTTAAAGAATGATACTTCAGACTCTCCAGCAGCAGTTAAATACCACTTCTACCTGATCACGTGCCTTCCAAGTCTTCCAGGCGAGTTTTTTCAAAATGTAAGGGTGGTCGTAATGTTTTGGTTCTTCAGTGTATGTTAACTTTGCCGGATAATTCCAGCCGAACTTAATGGCCCCCTTCATGGAATGAACTTTTTGGTGCAGCTGGTCGATATAAGGCACTGGATACGTCTCGGAGTAAAGAAACGAGACCCTGGATTCGGAATACAAAAACTTCTTAAATTTCTGGATATTGCCGGAATGAAGTAGAATGGCTTTGAGTTTTTGTCCCACCTCCGGAGTTTCCTTCCCTATACCAAAAATGTTTGAAGGCACAGCCTTGCAAAAATACGATTGCAATAGGAAATTGCATTGGCAATTTCATCTTCAAGTATTGTTAATACTTAGTTAGGTGGTGGAGAAACAGCACATTCCGCATTAAAGCTGTCAATAGATATTCATAAGAAACCAGATGCAATATGTACAATTGAAAAAAGCGGATTTGCTACAGTTTTGCAAAGATGCTAGTTCATTATCAGGGATAAGTGTACCATGACCCATAAACATTCAATCAAATCATTACATAGAATTTCGCAAGATTTAAGCGGCTATAAGAGAAAATATTTCGGTGGTGATCTCGTACTACTGTCTCGTGATTTTCGACAGACATTACCAGTCATTCCGGGCTCTTCTTTTGCTCACAAGATTATCGCATGTTTAAAACAATCGTTTTTATGGCGAAACTTGAAAACACGCGGTTCTAGATGATCAATCGGAGTAAATATTATTTAGACAATTGCTGGATATTGGAAACATTGAAGTAAAACTCTATCCCAATACATAAATCATGAAACAGCAAATCCATTTATATACTGTTGTTCAGACAAAAAGTAATTTATTTAGAGTGTCTTCCAGGACATACTGTATAATTATCTAGATAATTATTGACTCTGTACTCCTGTTACTTATTCTGAAAAAAATGTTGATATTGTGGCAAAATAATTTTCTAGATTCAGTGTGGTTGCTAGGTTATCCAATGCATTTTAAATCTATCGACGATGGAAACAAAACCGTAAATTTACAAGCTGAATTTTTGAATTCTCTAGAAATATCAGGATTGCTAACATACAATATTCGGTTAAAGGTTAATTCACTGATTATTCTGCTGCGTAACTTAAATCCGTCTATATTATGCAACGTTATACGTATGATCATCAAAAGAATTACAGGAACTTATTGAAGCAAACATTTTGGCTCTAAAGTTTGAACGAGAAATCAGTTCCTTTGCCACGGAATCTGCTGCCATGTATTCCACTAATACCATCAGAACCTGCAATACCATTTAAAAATCTTCAATTTTTGATTTGTTTGGTTTTTACGATGACTATAAATGAATTTCAAAGCAAAACAATGTTTATTTATTATCTGGACATAGAAAATCCATGCTTATTTAATGAACTATTATAAGTTGCATACTCACGTGTGGGGAAACAGTTCAATATTTGAGTTAGCAAAGACGGGTTACCGAAGAATATTGTGTATCTATTAGTGTTTAGTTTTATATTAAAACTATTTGTTATTCTTTAAAATGATAAAAATTGCAAAAAATCAGCATTGTTTGCCAGATTTGTAAAATTAAATCTTTATTTGCTGTTACTTAACTACTTCGTCAATAATTCATGCATTTTTCTATACTCAAAAAGAAGAGGAATAAAATTAAAATTTATGCTGCTTTATACTTAATTTTAAATCTCCGAAATTGTAAACGAAGATTAATTTGACTGCAATGAATAGCTTAGGATAAAAGTAAAGCAATATATTAAGCATCAGCCACTCGTAGCCGGGTCAGCTAGTATGGAGCATCTTACAGTCTAATGAGAATATTTTATTTCACAGTTTGTGGATTAACTGATGGTAATTCTCAATAAATTTTGAACGGGGAAAAAATGCAATTTTTTTCCTTCATTATTACTACTGGTGAAAAATATTTGGATGAAAATGCTCTGACATTCCTAACCCCTATTCAAGCCACTTTTCAATACGTATGGTAGCCACTTGCTTCTCTAGAAGCGATGATCTGGTTGGCAAATTTATGTATTTTTTTTAAGTCCTTGTCGTTGAGACACTTGTGGTTTCGGGTTGTTCCTCAGATTTGAAAGATGGAAGTTATTCTTGTCAGATTGTTTTTTAGTTGAGAGTTCAAAGAGGCATAATTGATCTAAGATGTTCACAAGATGTAACTCAGATATTTAAATTAGCTATGTTTTGTATCATAATAAAGGAGCTCACTTCCATATTGTTGTACCATTTATTAACTCAATACAATTTAGAGAAGATTGTTTTAAAAAACGTCCACGGGTAGGGTGGCTTGGAAGTTGATCTGCTTATTTGACACTAAATGTCAAGTGAAAGGGTAAGAATCATCATATATGGCAGGGTCAATTTCAAAGAAAAAATATTTTTTTTTGTTTAAAATTAAAATTTTACTTTTGTCGATAGATCAATGTATTTCTTTCACAACTACGAATGTTGAACAAACGCCGTTATTGTGTTATGATGGAGAAGGCTGATTCAGCAAAATAAATTCTCATAAGTGAAGGTAGGATCTGACTACCAAATGCAATATTTCTTTCATGTAATCCTTTATGATATGAGATTAGATTTGATGGTTTTTTTCAATATAGTACAATTTGGATTCAAATGTTCTGAATAACGGTACTTGGAACATCATCAACTCTCTAGTTTGTTTCGACGTTTTTCTAAAGCTACCTTAAAGTATTTTACTTCAGGAATGACAATTACAGTTACAGGGTATATGATATCAATGTTATTTAAATCACAAACTTAATGGACTAGTTTTATGTTTTCTTGGGAAATGTTTGATGCACCCTTTTTTCAATGATCGTATCTCTCTCTCACCCGTCTCTCTCTATCTGACATTCTCAAAATCTTCTAACCTCTCAGATAACTTGGATGACAGTCAAACTGACGAATTGATAATTTATGTTCTTTGAATTTGATGACAGTTATTTTCTTCATTTGATCTGCTATTATAAGATTTCACAATTGATGGAAATTTTCGGAATTTATTTCATCTGTCTGACCTTTCAAAAACAGCTTAATTTTCCTCATTTCAGTCATGAAATGTTTCTTCAGCATTTGTTTGATGTGTGATATAAATTTCCCTGGAATTATTTTTAATTTCTTAAGCTGAAAGGAATTCAAGTAATCGTAACCGCTTGCTCTTTAGACTCTAAAGCAATTGATTATTCTCTGTTGTGGTAAAATGAAGAAACTGCATGGCTCAAAAATATTTTGGTATGGGTAACATGCTATCTTAAAACATAACATAAAATATGTTTATTTCTGTAATACGCTGATATAATATCAAATATAGACTAATATAGTCTTATATATCATATTTATAAAGTAATTTACTTATAATTTGTAACTCAGTGCATTCATATTTCCTGATATTTTTCATCAACTCGTCTTAATATGAATTTAAATTTTTCGTTTTTATATCGTTGCCTCTTCTTTTCTAATACCTCTACAGTTTTGTTTTTTCAACTTCTTTCCTATGTTCCTTCTCTTCAATTAAGTAATCAATTACTTAATCCGGTGTCTAATCTGTTCATATCTGTTAGTGCCAAAGTCTTATAAAACTTATTTACTCACAACAGCACTATATTGCTTTATCATGTTAAGTAATTCCTATTCATTTGCTTTTAAAAAAGAAAAACCTTTTCTATGAAATGAAATAAAACTCTGTGTAAAATAATTATATTGAAAAAATACATTCTTACTTGACACTGCAAAAAATATAAAAGTTCTACAGTAGAATATCCAAAATTATTAAAATTCTTAATAAGGAAATATAAAAAAAAATGCATTAACATAAATTATATTCGCATTCTTATAAAAAACGTTAAATTTATATTATAAATTGATACTCAAAAAATACATTGTTAACCAATGTATATATTTTTGTATTAATATAAGCATATTTATAAAATATATATCTATGTATAAAAACTACTGTGTTTAAAGAATTTAAATCTGTAATAAATAATCATAATCAAAAAGAAATAAAAAAAACATTATCACAGGAAAACATTAATAAAAGCTACATATAATTTGACGGAAACCATAAAATGAATTTAAGATTAAGAATTTTTGAATTTTATCACAGTTTAGTTTTTTTTATTAATGAAAAAATTTAGTTTCCCATTTAAAAAATGTATTGGTAACAATATCAAAAACAATTTAAATAGAAAAGAAAAATATTATGGCAGTAATACCATAAGAAAAGTTAATCATAATAAATTTTGAATAGTTAACTTGAGAAAAAGAAACAAAAGCATATAATGATGAGCCAACAGAAAGGTTATTTTTTTCTATAATTGTTGTTAATGGATAAGCATTATTTTATTATTTATTCTTAATTTTCTTCATACTTCAAAACTTTGAAAAATAAGAATTCACTGCTTTTGAAAAATTATGAACTATTTTCTATTTAGCCACCAATTACATATAAAATTATATGTTTTTAAATAAAGCAAGCAAAATAAGTAGCGCAAAAAAAACTTAAACATGTTTTTTTTTTTTTTATTTTTTTTCTCCCTCGGGTAACAACCAGAATTGAGTTTTCTGTTCACATTATTTTTCTGAACATAGACTTCACTCAATACTTGTCAACATGAAACTGGTGTGAAATACTTTTTTGAAAGTAGAGGTGAACTGGGAATCCCTCGGGATTTTTTTGTTGTCAGAATGATATTCTACATAGCGTAACTTTTGTCACAGATACCAGATTTTTGACAGATTCATTGTCATAACACTTCATTACATTTATCAATATTCTTATTCCTGAATCATTTGTTCAAATATTTGCCACAGGTTATATTTTGCTTGAGTGAGTGAAGAGTAAATAATAATGCCGTACTATTCAGCTACTCAAGGGGTATGGTCGACTTATTTTCCTTGCAGTTGAATTTTCAGTAAAATATACAAGGGGTGATCAAATGAAAAGGTACGAAACGACATAAAAATGAAACAGTTAAATATTTGCACATTCCGCCAAGGGAGAATGTAGCGAGACATCTCGGGATGCCATTGGAGACTCTGACTGGGATCCGATCATGTGCGGGTGCCCGCATCCGCAGGAGAGAGCAAAGGCTCTTATAAAAAGCGGCGACCAAATGATGCGAGCACAGAATTACTCGAGCACAGAAAAAGCATTAACTCCGATGTGTACTGTGAGACACTCCGACGCCTACGCAGGTCCATCAAGAACAAAAGACCGGGGCTGCTCACGGAGGGTGTGGTTCTGCTCCATGATAACGCGCGTCCACACGTCCCCAGAGTCACACAAATGGAACTGGACAAGTTCCAATGGGAGACGTTGGACCATCCGTCCTACAGTCCGGACATGTCACCCAGCGATTTCCATGTGTTTGGTCCACTGAAGAAACACCTGAAAGGAAAGCGCTTCAACTCGGACGACGTACTCAAGGACACTGTGAAGGACTGGGTCTCGTCACAGCCACAGGAATTATGGGAACAAGGAATCCTGCGGCTTGTTCATCAGTGGGATCGTTGTGCTCAGGCCTATGGTGTATATTTTGAATAAAGTCTATATTTGTACCCACCGTGTCGTTTCGTACCTTTTCATTTGATCACCCCTTGTATTATACTATTTTTATTTTGTTTCATGTAACATGCATGTTACATTTGCTCACGTGACCCTACGGCATTATTTTAAAGTTCTTAATATATGAATGATTTTTCTACAAACTTAATATTTTTACTTATTCCCGCAAGCTTTCCCTGTTATTTTGTGTGGCTATACTTAAAATCATTATTAAAGGGATAAGTGCTTTAAGCGCGTTTTTCTGAAGAGTGTATCTAAAATAAGCGGCAGGTTCGGCTGCATTGCGCTCAATCGGTTTTACACGGCTCCATTCGGCAATCGTTCTCGTGTTGGCAAGCTTGCTCAGTTTTGTATTGCAAACTTTTTAGGCACTTGTTTTTGTTTAAAGTAAAAATTCCATGCATACATTTTTCGTGAAGTTTCATTTTCATTATTTAAATGTTATTGCCATGCAGCCTAATTTTCCTCAACTCCAGGGAAGCGCAAGCTTAAATACTTCAAAGAATAAAGTTTATTCTTACGTAGAAAGTATAAGATGAGAGAAAAGGAAATGTGGGGTCAATTTTGCGATTGAGTAGCAAGAATATTTAAGCTCAAAAAATGTGCCAACAGAATTAAAATTCGAATAATTAGTATAGTTAATTGGTGAGAAAGTTACCAAAAATATTATTGTTGACTATTAAGAGATTACGAGAAAGTAAACACATTAATTGTGAAAAGTTCGAACCTCCTTTGTTCTCATTTTGTTTAATTAGAGAATTTTGAAGAAAAAAAAAACGGGGCTCTTAAGAACTCTTTCCTAGCCTTACATAATATACTGCGTTATATAAATTATATAATAGGCAGTTACGTATTATCGATAAGATATTGGCGATATTACGTGAAAAGAAGCATAAGACACAAGGGAAATCAGGTTTTCCAATTTGGAGTTATATCTTACTTTGGCAGTGTTGCTATAGTACGTAAGTACCATATGAACATATATATTATTAAAATACCATCTACAAAAATAGTTTACTAATGCATTTTAATCAAATTTAAATAACATATACCCATATGTAAATATATAAGGATCCATAATTATTGAAACATTGTCCATGACAGAAAATGTATGAATCAAGTGAATCCACTGATCAATGAGTACGAAAAGGAAAACTACTTTATGCCCACATGCTAAAATATCGTAAAAGAAAACGTAGTAAATCCGAACAATTGAATTCTCTTGGACATAGCAAATGAAATAAACGATATTTATCTCATAGAAATGAGCAATTTTTTGGAACGAAATTGCTCATGAAAGTTTAGAATGTTCTGTTTTCTTCATTTTTAATTTATTTATTCTGCCATGTGTTATAGAACAAAGTTTGAAAGAGAATATTCTGTTAACCTGCTCAACGGGTACGATATATGTGATTTAAAAAAAATAATGGTGCAAAACATACTTATCTGCTTCTATTTTTTCAAACATGAGAGGCAAATCAAAAGTTTGGTTTTTATAGGTTTGGAGAGACCATATGATATTCAAAAAAAAATTTTAATGAAAAGGAAGTTCTTTTTAAACACTTCAATCCTTTTTTTTTTTTTTTGTCTTTTACAAGATTATTTTTTTTACAAAATTTTATTTATCCACTCCCTAAATGATAAAAAAAAGAATATGCAAAAAACTAAAACAAATAATTGTATAATTATGTCAACATCCTGTGGTATCAATGAATTATTTTCTAATAAGTGGTAAAAATTAAAAGGTGTCTTTGGAAGTCTGTTAAAAATAATTAATCTTTGTTCAAAAATTATTTCTGGTTTTTTGTTACAAAAATCTTATGCTTAATTTCCTCTTCCATGTACATTAACCAAGTGTCCATTCAAGTTAGACTGCCACACATTTGTCTTTCTACTCTATCGTTATCGAGAAAATACAAGAAAGCATATTTTTTGAGATAATACGTTTCTGGTTCATCCCATTCTATATGATATTTGTTCTCTTAATTTTTTTTAGGATAATGACCATTTAGTCTGAACCCTAGTAATTGCACGGAATCAAGTGAGAAGGGAATCTTATGAAGTACCTGCGTATCTCCTTTTCGTGTTAGGCGAAAAAATACTTTATCAAATGCCAAAACGGAAGTCATGCATTAACATGCAGGAGTCACATCAAAAGACATCTGCCTACAGTTCAGGATATTTGTGTTCCAAAGTGTCGCGAATGCTACCCAGAATCCCTTGATGATACATTATTAACATGATTTTGCCCCTATTGTGTGAACCTATGCTAAACTATGCATTAGCATTTAAAAAATAGCTATCAAGACAACAATAGTGTGTAATTTGATGTGCAACTCATAATCCAGTGATCACAGGCCTAAAATATCACGTGGAATGTTCATACCCGGAAGTCACCAAGCTGTACATATCTCAGTGATATAGCGTTGTTAAGTTTTTGTCTGGTTCTTTCAAACACCAAACTTCATTGGTTCACTTTTACATTTAAGCATCAAAGGTTTACAATCGACTGATAGCTTTTAAGGCAAAAATATCGATGTATGCCGCATCAGTATGCCCTTAACCCTCCGCTAGGTGCTCTTCATAAAATTCCATTCATCTCTCAAATGCATCACCTCATACATACGTTTGAAGATGATATAATCATTTTTTTTGGTGAAATTGTCATTAAAATATATTTGACATAAATTATATTTAAGACAGAATCAGGAATTGAAATATTTATATTAAAGATATTATCAAAATATAATGGTTAGCGATTCCTGTTTCACCAATGTTTACATTTTAAGATGATAGGTTGCAGTCTTCAGAAATCATCTTACAATGCTCAAGGGACATGGATTTTTGTATAATGCATTGCTAAATTTTAATAATCTTTTCTTGATTTTAATAATCTTCTCTAGGCAATGGCAACTTTCATTCCTTTCTTGCGGGAAGGACACAGCAACAACAATAATCTTCTCTTCTGACAAGAGGGATTACTATATTCTTTTCTAGGTTTCCAGTGAAGTTTCTCTTGATTTTTCGTCTTGAATGGGGCATTGTATATTAGATATTTCTACAATGCTGTGTCAAAATGAACGAGGCACGTGAATGCTACTCTCAAACCGTATTCGCAGGTACTCTTTCGAAAGTTCTAGTTTTCCTAGACATAGAGGATATGAGTGAGAGATTTTAGTTACCTTTGAGAATTAGATAGCTACATTGAAAATTGGATAAAATACAGTCACTGGCTAGACACTTGGCATTCCTCAAATGTATCCAACTCACAGAGAAAAACTATTTAGCAGGAGTAACAAAATATTTTTTTAGAACTATTTTCATATAAAACTGAAAAATATTCTATTTTAAAAGAAAAAAAAAGATCAAAATTAATGAGTACAAGGTTATAAAAACTGATAATGGTAGGCGGGTTGCATCTATCAGATTCCATTTCCCCCGCCACCCGAACTATGACGAAATCACTCTCGGTTTTGACACTGAACCATAGGGCAGAGTGACAAAAGACAGAGAGCTGGAAGATCGTAATCCAACCTAAACGTGTTGGGTGGCCGCAGCACTGAAACTATTTTTACTGTGCAACTGAGAAATTCACTCGCCTGACGGAGGGTTAACATGTGCAACGAAATGTACCTCTTTAGCTTCTTTTTCGTTTTATTCAAACGAATGATGAATGGACGGACAAACAATTATGATCATATATTAAGAAAAAACAATCTTTATCGATAGAAAAACACTTTTCTTAAACGAGAAAATATTAATGTATTAAAAAAAATTCAGTGAAGTATAAGATTTGAGACGCAATTTCGAGAAACGTTGATTCTATAGAGTTGATTATTTTTTACAATAATTGAAATAAATATCAGTTGGTTAAACAGTTCCTCGTTACTTAGGTCAACCCCAACGAGACTCCTTTTAAGACCAAACCTCTTAAGAATTTCCGTGAACCAATTCCTTGTGGATATTCTATTACTTGTTGAACCAGTAAACACTTTAATAAAGTTTTTTTACAGTAGCATTTTTCTAATATAACTATTTGTACAACTAAAGGTTTTATACTTGTAATCGCAGAGCCTCGCAATTAAATTGACATCGAAATAATTAAATCAATAAGTAATAATATTTATATAATTCAGTGGTATTATTGTCTTTAAATGAGACAAATATTACAACTACATCATTCAAAATGTAAAATAATGTTCATATAATTATCTAATTAAATAACAAAATTGTTCCACGAAAGATTTTATTTAAAAAAAAATAATAACATAATTTCTTGAAATTTAGAAACGAAATCAATGTAAAATATTTCTTTATTAGGAACAATTAATTTTATTTAAATAAACTGAGTGTTCGGTGAAATATTTAATTTCCAATGTACATCCATTTAATGATATGTTCTATGTAATATGTCGCCCTTTCCTTATCATTCATAATATTATTAACTTTAATCAAAACTTTTTTCACAACATTATTTACAGTTGATCTTAAATTATAATAAATAAAATAAAAAATAAATTATATTAATCCTAATAAATAAAATTGTTTGACTTATGTATGCAGGAGGAAATTCAACTTCCTGTGGGTGGGGGGGATTAGATTTTTCACATTAGGAGGGAGTGTGCATTTTTCTATACATATTTAACACCAGTTCGTATGAAAACTTAATACGCGCTTTCACAAAGAAAATTTCTTTATTTTACACTTGAAAAGCATACTGAAAACAAATCTTTCGTACAAGCAAAAATCTCACTCAAAGTATAGCATTAGACACTTTTCATTAAAAATTCAAAAGTTATTCGAATATTCAAGCATAATGATTTAGTAAACATGTTTGGTGTGAAAGGTAATTTATTCCAAAGTATAAGCAAACCTAAAACATTTTATAAAAAGTAGAATTTTTTCTTAATGCAGCACAAGTAGCTAATATAAAAAAAATAATGGAATTGATTGCTTTATTGGATTTAGATAATTTTAGCAAAAATGAATGGATTAACTTATAATTTTTAGTATAGGAGTTTTTGTGCATTTTTATGTATAGTACTCCACAAATTGAGTGAGGCATTGATACAATCTCGTTAAGCATAGCCAAATATAGCTAAATAGAATAAAGCTCAAAGAAATTTATGTTTGAAGCAAAAAGCAAAAATCATATCTGCTGATAAGGTATAAGTTAAAGTAAGGTTAAGGTATAAGTAACATTTATTATAATTTTACATAAAATATATTGCTACTTACCAATAAAAACAATATAGACTGATACTTGGAGTAAGATAAATTCAACAGTTTGTTTCCTTAAAACTGCAACAGTTTTTCACAATAAACATTAGCATATATCAAAAAAATGTTTCTTCTAGAAATAAACTCTTCTAGAAATTCCACGTAGAACCGATTTTCCACTGTCACATAAACTGTATAAGAAAGTTGACATCAAGCACAATGTTCAGTTTTTTTCACAAAATGTCATTTTGAAATTAACTTCAAACATATATGTTCCTCAAATAAAACTGCAGAGATTTTTAAAACACGCAAATTCTCTGCGACATTTCTAAATATTTATACGTGAAAGTTGAAAATTAAGACAATGAAATAAAACACGTTCATGTACATCGAGTCATACATATCGAGATGAAAGAATCTATAGTGCATTTCAGCATACATCTTCTTGTCATCTGCTGACAATAGACGGTATTGGATGGTGACTATGAGTATTCTGAAATAATAAGAAAACTTATAGTTAGAATACGTTTTAAGATCACAGTTACAAAAAAAAAACATAGTTATGTATTTTTCAGAAATATACACAGATACATTAGTTATATATATATATATATATACACACTAAATACTAAGTACACAGATATAATTATATATTCATACATTTATATTTATATTTATATATGCATGCATATATATATATATTTAATGATGCATGCACATACATTCATTTATATCCGTATAAAAATACCCTGATGGCTATTAAAATTGCTACACTAAAACGGTGAAATGCAACACGCTTAAAGTTGACACAAGAAGAATTTATTGTGATATAAAAATTATTATCTTTTCATCACATTACTCCAAAGAAGGCGCTGGTAGGGACTTTTAAAGCGTGTTTGAATATAGAAATTGTATAACAGGCCTTTCATATGTGGTTGCTGGAATGAGATGAATAAATGCTTTCCAGAATGCTTCTGACTTTGATAGAGGTTTAATTTTAGACTACCAAGATTATCGTTTATCTATCGCAGTCTAGCACATCTTATCAGTCAAGACCCTAAGACTGTCTGCAGGACAAAAAATCAAGGATTGAAATTGGTCATACGTAAATCCATTCTGGATCTAAACGGCCCTTTACCATTAGCCGCCGGGAAGACAGACATGTTACTCGCAAGCGCTTATTACTATATCTTAGAGCCGCGTAATGGATCCTACGTCAACAAATGGGACTATTCATAAGACAAGTGTCTGAACGAGCAGTTCTGTGATGGTTACAGCAATATTCTTTTGGCGACTAAAAATTCAGCTACTTTTGATTTTTAAGCGAATAATGATCTATTTACCGCACCATGATAGTACAGCTCACATTCGGAGTTGTCCTGGAGTATGCATATTGCCAGCGTGCATTCTACTTTGCCATACTGGACCATAATCTGGACTGATGGGTATGACGGTTTTTTCTGTAGGTATTACGATGAAAGAAAATTGGATATGCGTCCTGATCACCTCTTGTCCGCATTGAAGGTATTCTTCAGTGGTGTCCTACAAGTTCCTGATGTATTTAAACCGGAACTTTAAGTTCCAACAGGGTAATGGAAGGCCGCATGCTGTCAGTATTATAAGGTCCTTCCTTAACACAACATTTTTTGCAGGTACCTTGACCAGCTCATTTTCTAGATCTATCAAGATTGAAAACGTCTGGTAAATAGTTACCCCATCACAATGGCAATGAATGCTAAGGATAGATACGTATGTGTGTGGTTAAAACAATTATTTTATATATTTTATATTGCGATATCTAAACTACCCCGGTGGACTTTTAAGGATAATCGAAATCTTGGACGTTCTTGTGTTAAAGAAACATTGAAAAATCAATAAAAGTAGGAAATAATACTTTCTTTTTGTTAAAATATTCCCTTGAACTGTAATTTTTATAATTTCAAGACTGTACGTCTAACAGTTTAAAAATGGGGATAATTGTCTATAACGCCACTTGAGCCCCCGCAACGCCACTTCTGGGTCTGTTTTCACAAAACCAATTTTGTAGGGGAATTGCACACTATGAAAAGAATCTGCTTAGCAAAATTTGAAGACTGTGCGTCCAATAAATTAAATATGCAAAAAAAAATGATCAATAACGCCCTTTGAATCCCCGCAACGCGGCTTAGGGGTCGATTTTCACAAAACACATTTTGTAGTGTATCTCTATCCTATGAGAGGAATCTGCTTACCAAATTTCAAACTGTGCGTCTAATAGTTTAAAAATAGAAATAATTATTTATATCTGCCTTATTTATTTATAACACCCCTTGGGGGTCAATTTTTCCCAAACCTGTTTGGTAGCGGATATTTACTCCATGAAAGAAACATTCCTAACAATTTTCAAGCAGGGAGGTGAAGTAGTTTAAAAACGAAAATATTTATCTAGTACTCTACTAAATCCCCCGCAGCGCCATTTAGAGGTCAGTTTTCACAAAACCTTCTTATAGCTGATCTCTACTCTATAAAAGAAATCTACTTATCAAATATAAAGACTGTGCGTCTAATAGTTTAAAAATGAAAATAATTCTCTATAACGCCCCTTAAGTCCCGCAACGCCACTTGAGGGCAATTTTCACGAAACCCATTTTGTAGCGTATCTCTACCCTATGAGAGGAATCTACTTACTAAGTTTCAAGACTGTACGTCTAATAACTTAAAAATCGGAATTTCTGACGCTCCTTAAACTCCCGCCCCCGCAAACAATTGCTGCTAATTTGAAATTACAAACCGACACTTCAATTTTTTTTATTTGTATAGATATAGATTGGGATTATAATAACTATTGTTTAAATGTGACTAAAAATGTAAATAAAAAAAAAAAAGAATGAATTAAATCTAACCGTAAAACTTATCAATTTTTTGTTTCTTGCATTGCTTTTTGGTTACGAAGCCTTGATTTATTATTTTTAAAAGTGCATCCGAAACAGCCGATGCTCTACTTAACTGAACAGTGAGATAACTATCATAAAAAAAAATTATGGCACGTGTCAGCGTATTATCATGTGCGCGTAACACTGTTATGTCTCATGAAGAGCATCGGTCGCCAGTAACCAAAACAACGACTTCATTAGCTCAGGTTGGCGTTCATCTTGGCATTCAGTTTCACGCTCACCCGTATAGTTTCCGTTCCCGTAAGAATACGGGAATAAAATATAGCCTATGTTACTCCCCGTTAATGTAGCTTTCCATTAGTGAAAGAATTTTTAAAATCGCACCAGCCGTTTCCGAGATTAGCCGGAACAAACAGACAGACAGACAGACAAAAATTTTAAAAATTGGTTTTTTGTTATGAGTACCGTATATACTTTTAGTGCATTAAGTAAAAAGCTGCTAATTTGAAATTACAAACAGACACTTCAATTTTATTTATTTGTATAGATAACACAATGTAAACCTGTAGCAATACCTTAGTTAATCAGTATTTTTTTTTATTTCGGGTAATAAAAGTGTATTGATAATAATGATTTTTAACTGTGTATTAATTTAAAGTAACAATTGTTAGTCTATTGTATATCGCATGGATAGATATATATACAATATGGATCATAAATTAAATTATTTTAGATAAAATAGATACTGTTTATTTTACGATTATTAGTGTACCCTATTATTGTACTTATATATAAATTTATAGGAATAAAAATTATTATTTGTAACTTATTTATTATTTAGATTATAAAGATATTTAGAAATAAATAATACTTAAAATATATGATTTTGCTTACAATTTCATTAATCTATTAGCTTTTTTTATAAAACAATTGTAACAAAATTAATGTTAATTTAGTTATTTTTATTTAATTGTTTATTAATTACTTTTATCTAGCAATCGTCTTAATTAAACATTGATGTATCTGCCAGCTAAACTGTTTGCTATTTGTTCGAGTTTGTTTAAGATTATTTATTTTCGTTTTGTATTATCTTTATTATTAATTACTTTAATTGTGTGGCTAACTTTCTTATTTTCTATTTACTTGATGTTGCATATGTTGAATATATTCATAAGAAAATATTCTGTTATTTATAAGCCACAATAATATTCCCTCTGTGGTTATGGATCTTTACAGGCCAAGTTTTATACCATTTTTTCATATCATTTTCTTTTTGCAAGGAGAGTGGGGTGTATCAGGATTTCTTCAAATTAACTTTAGAACTTTTATACTTATTATATGCTTCTAAGTAAGAAGATTTCTGTTTGATTCCATGAAGTTATAAAATTTCATATTTTTATTATTTATATAACATAATGTTTTTTTCTAGATTTTTTTAAAAGTTTTATCTTAGAAATAAGTTTGGAAGTTAAAAAGATAGTTTTTTAATAGGAAGAAATAAAATACTTGAGAGTTTTTTTTTATAAATGGAAATTATAAACAAGTTAAGAGCTTCCTCATTAAACAAAGAGGAGCGTAGAATAAAAAGTATTACAGAAAAGATTATTAGGTTTGTAGTGTAAACTACTCCAATTAAATGACCACTTTCGAAATGGTTCATTTCTTGTCACTTGACAGAGATTCAAAATTATGTGGTCCGTCGTCAATAGTTATTGCATTCCTTTACAGTACGAAGTCAATGAAAAGGATTCAAATCAAATTTTAGAGGCAAGTCTTAAGATTCAAAACAATTAGATATGCTTAAAATGCCCTGAATTATGTCCTCTTTACCCTACAAAACATGTATTTTTCTCATTTCAATTCTTGATATTTTTCTATGCTGCTGTATATTTGATAATGCACTAACTATATTTCCGATAGAACACTGTCCATGCATTGGTTTCTTGAAACTCTAGGATTAATGAAGCAAGGTCACAATAGCATTTTATGGAAGAATGTATAGATTTTGAATATCGCTACGTATACAGCAATCCCATGACCATTTTGCAATTAGTCAATAAAAGAATTTATAAGTTTTATCTTTATCAGATAGATTATTATTTTTAGATTTTAGTTTGCGCAAAAGGTACCTACTCTCTTTTGAAGATGCCAGATGCATTCATATTTTGTGACACTGTTTATCACAATCCATACCTAGAACCTACAGAGAGCAATAAGTCTTCTTGGAAACATCTTGGGTAACAAAATTGAAAAATTAAATTTAAGACGACTTCTCTATTATTTATTCTATTACCAGTTAGGGGTTTAATTTTATACACTGCCATTTTGCCATCGAAGATAGCAGACATTTATTCTTCGAAGCACTTACACTAGTAGATGCTTAACTGTTATTTCTGGAATGTTTCTTCATAAAACCATTACCACGAATTCCTCATTTACCTTTTAAACTAATTATACGCTTAGCATTATCAATTTCAAATGAATTAAAAAATATTTTTTCAGCAATAAAATAATAAACAATTTATATAGAGAGCTAGGTAATCGCAAACAAACAATAATACTCTCTGTTTTCCTTCCTGATTTCGTATGAAAATATAAGTAAAGAACTGTAGCCAATTACACTTTTAAAGATCCTGAAAACTCAAATTCATTTTTTAAAGAGTATACATTTCCTGTTATTACATATTAAAGAGATAGTTTGATAAAAAAATATATTAAGAAACATTTTTTTTTCAACTTCTGTACTGCAGACTTGTACTTTCGTATCCAAAAAGTAGATACCAAGAAAATAAAAATCGCTGTAACTTAAGTTTTAGATGAGATGGAAACAAAATTTAATTACCATAAAAAAAACGATCAAATTTTTATTGCCATTGAAATTTAAAAATAGAAAAGGAGGATGAAAATGACGTTTTGAAGGTGTATAGAGACCTGAGGATTGTATATGTTTTTTTCAAAAAGTGATACATATATTGAAGTTAAACAAATGAAATATTGATAAATAAATTCTACTTCATAAACTTGATCTCAAACTAAAATATTTAAATTTATAAGACGATTAGTCTAAATTATTTATCACGTACTGATTAATTACTTTTATCTTTTACTTACAACTTTTTACTTCAAAGTAATCTCTAGAGAGTTATCGACGTGTCTGTTGAAATAGCAAACTTTTGTAAAACTTTACATTGAAGTTTATCATTAAAAATAAAAACTCGCTTCCAAATTCAATCAATTTGATTAATGGGATTGACGCATTTGAGTAAATGAATTTGTAATAATTACAATTTGTGGAACAATACAAAATTGACTAAGGCTACTCTTCATTACTTACAAGATTCACAGTAGTACAAATCAATATTACTAGCTGAAAATTAGCTAAATGTGAAGCTAAAATGTTTATGCTAAACTAACAAGACTATATTAACTTCAAATAATATTTTTCTCACAACATATGTCTTTCATGTAATTGGTTTCTTGTTATGAAAGTAATATTAAATTTTAAAAGATTTACGTAGTTTTTTAAAACTAAAATTTTAATTTCAAATTTTGTTAAACTTTTAAATTTAGGAGTTTAACAAATCATGCACAATTATTTATGTGATTTTTTCATACGAAAATATCTTCGATAATTTTAAAATAGTGTCTCATACATTTTAAAAAACAAAATTTCCCGTATTAATACTTTCGAAAGTGTTTCAATGTTCATTACCTGCAAATTGAAATTTGATGCATTTAAGAGATAATGTCTTTCTTAGAAGTTGAGTTATTTTGTTATCTTATTTAGTTCATGAATACACATTTGTCATAAGTTATTCGTTTTCTTGTCATTAACACTGAAACATTTTTAATTTTTAATAAATCGAAAAGATTTTTTTTTGCGTTAAATATTAAATAAACCCCATATTAAATGACTGCACAGTGCAATCATAGAACTAAACAAAGAAAACAGTATTTATTACATGAAACAATAAATTTATGATTATCTAAGAATGAGACTAATCCTTAAGATGATATCTATGTTTGTTTCTCTTTCTCTTAAAATTCACTAATACATGCACTTTAAATAAATAATAATAACTATAGGGAAGAACGAGGACGACACATCGCTACATAATGATAAATATAACAACGTCTTATAACTTATCAGCAAATCTGCCATCTTTCTAGTCATTCTAAGAACTTAAACGCGTTTAAATTTGCACGAAACTCTTAAATTTGATAATAAACTCATTTTAAAGGCTTAATAACGGGAATTAAATTATATAGGTTAGATTACTCAAGTAAGCTTTAACTATTATAATGACATGGATCACATACCTGATTAGAGGGATAATGAGGCTTGTGAATCACATTTTCGTATGTATATTCTTTGCAATCACCCAAGCTTTCATATATGCGCTCAGTCCTGGCATTTGGGGTTAAATCCACGTACTCTGGAAAGGTAAATAATGTGATAAATTGCATTGTAAACAGGATGATTACATCAGTTATAACCACGCATTCTGTGTTTACGTACAGAATTGTGACAAAACTGTGTTATAAATTCCATAGACATAACAGTAAATCATTAAAAGGATGTTAATATATAATTCTGTTACCAAATGCAAATTCATATTTGTACAAATGATATATACATTAATGCTCCACATTTGTATACAGCTTGCATATATTTGTGTGCATGATATATCTCAATGTGAAATATATACTAGCATGTTTGAATCATATGAAATTACAGTATCGATATAATATTTGTCCTTACAATTACATTTAAGCAATGAAGATAGATTCACTTTAAAATCATGTTCATGGTACCACCCACGATCAAAATTATATCACCGCACATAAAATTTAAGCAAAAAATATGTATACACTTAAAAAATACTCTTGAGAAGAGTTGTACAAATATAACGCGAATAAATATATATATATGTGGAAATATTATTAACATACACTGTTAATAAAAAACAGAAATTTATTAATAGTTTATACTTTAAATATGCGAATTTTATTAAATATAGTGGTATCATTATATAGATATCCATGCAATAAAATATTGTTGATATATTAAGTTAAATATCTTGACAATAGTCAAATAAACATTTTTATAAATAAGCAAATGGGCTTCAGTAGTCCAACAAGTTCTGCAATGCAAATCATATGTGAATGGTATACTGATGAAAGGAATGATTAGCCTTACACCGCATCCTTTCCGGGATCATTTGCTTGTAGGATAACGACCAACAACCCACGACACGTATTAAACATTTTGAGCCAGTCTGTTTGGGTCCGATCTCTGGCCAGCAATACCAACTGGCCCAGTAATCGGGCATATCTGAATGCAATGAGTTGTTCACTGCTCTGGGTGAATAAACTGTGGTTACAGGTTTAAAGCAAATAATTGCCCATTCCACAGGTCACAATTCGCACGCTTTCTGACTTATCCAAAACACGTTGCTAGCTATAGCCATCCGTTAGGAACCGCATTCATTTAAGGTCTTGACGCTGTCTGCCATTGTATTACTGCATCGTTTTGAAATAAACACAACTTACTGTTAGAAGCTCTTTCTCCCTATTTGTCTACCTTTAAAATTCGGCTTGTTTATTAAATTGTATTTTTAATGTCTGAAAATATAAATTCCCCTATTTATACCGCAATAAATAACTAATATTTAGATTTTATTAACTTACCAGTTTGGTAATTCTTTGAGAAAAGGTCTGTCTGTTTTCCTTCAAACACAGTTTCTGAACAGGATGGTGTTCTACAAGAAATATAAGAACTAAATTTGAAAACATTGTCATAACTTAAAATATGAAAAGTACACAAATTTATAAAATTCTATTAAATTTTAAACTTAGAAATTTCCGACTATATATATTTTTTTAGTTCACAATAAAATTTCAAAATGTTTCTAAAGAACAAAAAATCTGTTCTGCAGTTTAAAAGAACATGAAGACATACATATATGATTTAATTAATAAAAATGTTTATAATTTTGTAATATTGTTATTATTTTACCCTCTACTTTAAAAACCAAGCAACAAACAGAAAAATGGTAATTAAATGAAAACAATTTTTTAAATCGCAATGGAATTTTAATAGGTTGTTGAATAATAGAAAACACCTATTAATTTCAAATAATTCGAATAATCTGTGCTAAAATGTTTGGATATAAACATTTATCAGCATAGCGTGTGTGTGATTAACCCTATTGGAAATACAGGCCCGGCATCAATGATTCATTCCTGCAAAAATGTCATCAATCAACATCTGTTGTCTCTGGGCCGGTTCTAGAGGAATACATATTGTCAAGTCATTAAAGCTTAAGGATGTATTGCACATAGCAGAAAGACATTTCCTGAGCATAGCCTAGACATGCTTTATTGGGTTCAAGATGGGAGAACGTGCTTACCAATCCATTCGAAACAGCGTTTCACTTTCCACACATTGGTTGATAACCACCATCTATGTACTTATGTGTAAACATCCATAAACGTTGTAACAGGACCCATTGCTGCCAGTTTTGGATGGACATGTTGATCGAAGATTACATCCCGATAAATAACTGACGCTACTGAACCGGGACAAAATATGTAGAGATCAGGTCTGCCCCCAACTGATATCCATGCTCTAATCATGATTACAGCTTGAACTTATCTGTGTCTTTCAGTGACACTATAAGTTTGAGATCAGTTTTTGTTTAGGTTCCCCAAAGTCGAATCTAATGAGATTTGGCCCATTGCTGAGAGGACCAATGGAGATTCAAGTCTCAATGCATTTAAGCTCTTCCATGAATCGACGTCAACAGTTTCCAAAATGATGATTGTCTGGAATATAGATGACTTTCATGTAGCCATTTACAAACAGTTTGCCTTGATATCTCTGTTCTTCATGACTTCCCAACGCTCGAAAACATTTGACAGATTTTATTCGTCAGATAACGCAAGGATTTTAGATCTAGATGACATTCCTCGTGTTGGTTGTGACTCCACCATGGCTTCGTGACACTTCATTTTAATTCAAGCTCCATAAGCGACTGATGATCTAACGTAGAAATTTAAAGTTCACGCAATCTCCACTGGTCATTTTCCATAATGGATAAGTCAGACTGAATAGCAGCTATGTTTTCACTCAAACGCCGTCAATTACTCAGTTTAAGAAATTTAAAACGAAGAAATGAAGACATGAGCTCCATTTAATGCAACGAAAGAAAAACAACTGCTGAAATAAATCTAGTGTTTTTATTTATCAAATGTTTTTACAGTTTTTTGTGGGATTTTGTGAACATTTTACCGCAAAACCATTTTCGAATTTAGCTGCAAAGTATGTATGGTAATTTTTTATTGCAGTATTTTACTTCTCGAATTATGCTTATGTTACTCTTCGTCACTTATTGTTTTTCGATAGAGTGTAGTAAGTTATATTAGGGTGTGTGTGTATAGTAGTTTTTGGAATCTGTATGCCAAAATATAAGATATTTATTCCATAAATATCTACGAAGCAGTATTGAAAGACAATGATGATATGTAGAAATATATTGTACATAGAACAAAAGAAAACAATTATTCATTTATATCGAATATTTTATACAAATTTTAAGAGGTTCTTGTTTTATATTTTTAAACCATAACTCGCAAACTACATTGGTTGGTGGTTTAAACTATATGAAATTCGAAATTATGTCAAGCTTAAAAGTATAAGCAATAAAATAGTTGAAATATCTAGAGAAAATTTAAAACGAAAATAAAAAATGCCTGTACTATTAGAGATCTACACCGTAAAGAAATGAATAATTATGTGTAATGAAGGTAGTCAATGTCACATATGTACACTGCTGGTCCTTAAAACTAGAATACTGTTAAAAAGCGATGATGGAAACTTTGAAATCAGATGAAAAGAATTTATATGATGTAAATTTATAAGACTAATCGAAAAACACTGAAAGAGGAGGGACGGTATATCAAAATTTGTATAAAAGATAAGCTACTCCGTTTGTTTTTCATTAGGAAGTCGCATTTGGAATTAGATGTTTATTAGAAAATAGTGATTTTCCTCGTATAAAATGGGGTAACTTCTGCCAGAAAATATCGAAATTCTTCAAAGGCAGGGTCTTTCCCAACTGATGTTTATTACTTCGGGATATTACTTATTATATTAGTCGTAATAAAATGACTCTCGCTCCAATACGGAACCTATGAGGTTTGGAATTTCTTACTAAACATTACATAGGAACTGAATGGTCACCCACCTCTTACACGAGATGTCAATTCAGAATTGCATCATTTGGTTTCAGGATTGCAAAGCCAAATCACGTTCCTCGAGGAAGGAAGTTTGCATATTTGCACAAAAGGAAATACTCCAATGGGTTGTGCCATTATATCTGAAGAATAATGCCTGCCTGCACAATGATCTTTATTGTGACATCCCGTGAAACTGCAGCATGAAAACGCTTGAACTCTGTTGTGCACTCAACGACAAAAATTGGATACCAAAGCGGCAACATAATTTTTTTTCTGACTAGTAGCACAGTTTTGTGTGCATTCGCATGATGGATATATCTGTGTCTGGTGGCACGAAAAAAAATGCGTGATTGCATTTGAAATCGAGATATGGGCCATGTTCTTCGTAGGACGATACGGTGCAGGTCTCCAAAATGTCTTGTTCATGTAGTTGGTAACTTAAACGTCTGGTGTTACATTTTTCACGTTTAAGGACGGTGGATGCACCTTATTCTCGATGCATTGATATTACGATCACTACACAACATGCAACAGATGCAGAAATACAATTTACTATCCAACCATTTTCGAGAACATTACTTAGGGCGGGAACCAACATTACGAGGTCAGTGGTTGGGAAGTCTGATCTTGCCGTCACATCTCAATTAACTTCAAATCATTTAGTGAAAAATGGGAAATTCTACTGAATCTCTTAGCAAACATAGCGTTGTGAGAATGCATTTTTATTGCTTACTTAATAAAAATATTTTTTTTAAAATTATTATGTGTGTACTTTTATTTTTGGTGTTGCAAATTTCTTGGCCAGTTGTGTAGTTGTTTAAAGGCATACCATTTGAGATTTTTTTTATCCAAACGTATTAAAGTACTTGTTATAAATATTGAAAATGGGAGCACAGCATTTAATCAAGCTATATACTTAGATTGGATGATTGTTGTAATGTGACGGATTTTTTTATTTTTGAAACACTGTCAACTGATGCAAACAACACCAAAGCTTGTATCCTACGCTACAAAACTCTACTCCCCGTCTACGTCCGGATTTTAAAGCACAAATGTTTTACAGTGCATCAGGCTCTTTAAAATAAAGGTCGGTAATGGGACCAGAATTCTTACCCATGATTCAACAGAAATAACTGAGCACAAGAGATCGCAATCATAACCATTTGGCCTACCTTGCTTACACCTTACATTTAAAAAAAGAGCACGGAAAATTAAACTTACTATTCCGATTACGCGATGTGCATAGTTCTAATATTACCCATTTACAAGTACGTGGAAATAATGTGTTTAGTCTTCTGTCATAATTAAGACTTCAAACTGGAAATATTTGACTAAGCCATATGCAATTTATTATGTAAGCATTTCATCATATTATTTTGCTTTTTAGCTTGATAGTTGCTTTACGATTTATCAGCGTACACTATTTTTAATGAACTTGTATTTGACAACATTGAGCTACATAAAATCTAAATTATTTGTAATTCTCTTCAAAAAGTGAATAAAAGTGGTAAATATTAACAATTAGATAAGTTATATGTTTCTTCCAGCCGGCTGGGTGGCGTGGTTGATTTGTCGCTGGCCTTCTACACCCAAGGTTGCGGGTTCAACCCCGGCCCAAGTCGGTGGATTTTCTTGATGCAGAAAATCTACAGCGGCCATGTCGTATGATTAAACGGCATGTCAAAGATCTTTAGAGTGTCTGTTTGGCTTGGATGCTATAGGCAAAATTAAATCCTAGTGCAAGTTCGCATCGTCAAGAGCTCAGGTGCCTCTCTCTGTGGAAGAAACGGGCATCACATTTGCTTGCTGTAATTGGTATAGCGCTAAAAAGTGGTACCAGCTCCTGAGGAATGTACTAGGTCGGCAAAGGTTTAATTACTAATGCGCAGTCCCATTGAAAAAAGTATTTTTCTTCCTCTAATATTTATAGGTTTTATGAGAAGGAAGTACGAGGGAAGAACATTGATACATTGATATTGTTTATGTGTCTAAGGCCCTTTAATGAATGAATGATGTGATGAGTTTAAATTCATTATGTACATATAGTTAGATGAATAGATGATTATTATTTAAGCTTACATGGGTCTCCAAGTGGAATCTTAATGTATCATTTATAAGATCTGAATCGAAGTAGAATTTTAAAAGAACTTCAGCGCACTCAAAAGATTGTAATGGTGTCGAAATTAGTTACCCATTTCATCCCCTCATCAGTTTATCTCTTCTAGATAAGTATGAGATTAACGAAGTTCCTGGAATGATCTCTTTTTTTCTCTCTTGGGGTTTTCTGTTTTTGGTAAACATCGATAACGTACTCGTATGACATCTTAAGTTTTTTCTATATTGGGCCATTTCTTCGTCATCGCTTTCGATTTTTTTGTATCTTTCATTTACTATTTCAAGTTGTTCACGAATTTTAGTTTGTTTCTCTTTAATTTTTAACGCATACTCAGTGCAGCTTGACAAATTGACTTTTTAAGTTAATGTACTTAATCTACAAGTTTAATTTTTTAATTTATATGTGTATCCATATTTTCTCTGAAATTTCATTAAATGTAATAATATTAAATAAGTAATATTTTATTTAATATGCAAATTATTTAAAACAAAAAATGGTATGTAATATGTTTTTCATGTATATTTAACAAAACAGCTTACAACTTATTTTTAAAGTAATATATTGTGTTGTCTACAGTTAAATATATGCGAAAATGTAATTTATTAAACGGATTTTTTGAAACAAAATTTTTACATTTATGTTTCGCTTAAAATTTTACAGACATGCACTTATAGGCGGATTTAATTTATTTTAAAGTATTCACTTAATAATGTATTGTTCACCATTAAATGCACAGAACACTATTCTACAAAACATTTTTTGTCAGACTATGTGGGTATTTGGTTTTCCGTCTTTGAACCAAAGAAAGTATACATTTAAAATGCCTCTACTAGACGTTCTAGTTTAATATAAGTCTTTCACTACACGTATTTCAAACAAAGGATGTTCTTGTTGAGTGATGGCTAAAGTAAAAGTAAAAGCAAAAGCAAAAAAAAATTATTTTGATGACTATAAAATTTTAAAAAAAAAAATGTTTAACAGGAGTAGGAAAAGTGTCACGGAATTGAAAAACAAAGAATATCACTCAAGAATATATAAGATAGTATCTCTAGTGAATAATAAATTTCATAGATAAACTTACATCAGTCGTTGCTCTAAATTGATGTGAGAAACTTGAACGACAACATCGAAGTCTTTGTCAAAGTTCATTAATCTTTCTGAACAAAACATGACAGGAAAAAAAGTCATATAAAAATATGAATAAATTTACCAAGACAGTGACCAAACCATACGAAAGGAACTTATTTTACCTTCAGTTGCTTCAAAAACGTGAGAACGAATATTTATCATTGTTTTATCACTATTTTATTCCTTTGAAAATGTTTCTTTTCTTTTTTTTATTTTAAAAATTTTAAGTCAGTTTCCTATAACGGGAAGAGTTTCGATATTATTCAAGCCACACATCTTACATGAAAGGAAGCTAAATATATAGCTAATATATGTGCATGGTATCCCAGGATCTTTGGGGCCATCTTTAAGGAACTGAAATTAAGGATATAAAATTTAGAGATACGTTGCTTACAATGCAGTTAAGAAACATTTCTGAATTCTCTCATTTTTTTTTTAAAAAATAAAATTATCTATCACTAACTGCAGCTTATAGGAAAAATGGGTTCATACTTAAATTAAAGCATATTTTTGAAAAGCGCTTTATTTTTATGTAAATGTTTGTGGAAACTACCCTTTTTTACTCTAAATTAGCTACAACAGAATCTCAAGAGCTCACTGATGTCACCTTCCGTCATTTACTGTCAGTTTTTCAAGTTGTTCGATGCTCGTCGGTTCACTGCTTAAAACTCACATTACTGGGGAACTGTTCCGCTACACACGAGATCCTATTGTGCGATAAGAAAATCCTCCTTCTCGGCCGATAATCTCCACCCGTTCAAACTCCGAAATTTGTTGGAATTTCTCCTTAATTCGTCATAACTTAATAATTTTATACGATACTGATATTCTCCTTTCTGTCGCCCGGGGAAAATGGTAATTTTTGTACTCACGTGGTGAGTCTTTTTTTCGTCTAATATTCTAGTAATCATTATAGGCTATAATAGTATCGTTTTATATTAATAGATTATGGTTTTATTTGTAGTAAACATCTCTTGACATTTCTTACTTTCTCTATGGCCCAAATTATTGGCAAATATAGGTGAAGTTTGGCTAGCCGCAAAATTTTGTTTCAACCTGTAATCCTGGTTCCTAAGGCTAGGACTTTGCTAAAGTACTACTGTGGCTAAGACTTTATACTATCATGACTCTAGATATGTTAGTTTTATATATTTTTTGTGTGAATTTTTTGAATTATATATATATATATATTCCATGATTTTTTTTAATAAATTATTAAATCAGCTGTTGAGATATTTAAGGATTTCCGTTAGAAAACTCCTAGGAATACTTTGATATTCTCAATTACGGCAATGTTAATGAGAATTACTTGGAACGATTTGTAGTCCTTAGAGAAACAAATACTTTATTTCATTATAAGTATTACATGAGAAGAGGTTCTAAATTTTGCATAAAGAAAAGTTAAGTAATATAGAGCTTAATTAATTGTCTTATTAGTTCAAGCACAAGATGAAACCGACAGCCGAAGCAAGAATGAAGGGGCATTTTATGAGAGAATCCTCCAGTAATATATATTTAATGGATTCTTCAAAACCGAATATATTCTTTGGGGAGTGTGACGAATGAATGAAAAAGAATCAGGATGCCCCAGAAAATCGAGTTTTAAGATTTTATTTGTTCTTGAAATTGTTGTGAGCAAAATAGTGATAAAATTTTAAAGATGTTTCTGTAAATTTTATGGAAATTTTAAATACATTATATGTAAGAGTTTGTACTTTTTGATTCTTTGGATACTTGCTAAAGCAATGAAATAATTTTTAAATTTGTTAAAGTTAAACACTCACAACTAAGGCATTTTATTAACATAGAAATTCAATCTGCTACATTTTCATAACATAGCTATGCTCTTTTTAAAAAAAGAATATAATCAATGTTTTAAATTTACAGAATTTAAAATTAAGTAATGAATAATTATTTTATAAAACTTCTCGGATGTTTCTCAGATTTAAAATAAAATAAATAATTTCAAGCTTTTTTTTTTTTTTTTTTTGTGTAAAATTTACGAGCAAACTTGACTTTTAGTAGGTATGTTTAATAAATAACACAATTGTGTTCCTATTCTGACCAAACAACTTTTTTCAGATGTGTTTTTATTTAATTACCAAATTTTTGCTTTCTTATTAACCTGATATTTTTCCGTGTATATTTTTATGCTCAGAACATAAAAAATATCTCCGCTTAAAGAATCAGAGTATGAAAAAAATGTGATAATCCTACATCACATTAAATGGTAAGTTACCTAAGAATTAATTTACGCACCTTTAGTGAAGCAGGACATGCTTGAAAGAGTAAAATGCCAATCTTTAAAAATTTCCAATATAGCTTATATTTTTTGTGCTCTTTTCAAAGATACTTTGTTCATTCTGTAGAAGCACAAGAGTAATTTTTTGTTCCGTTTTTCTGTTTAATTTTATTTGGACACAATTTTTGAGATCTCATAATATATATTTATGTTTGGGTACCATTTTGTTTTAAAAAAGCATCTCTTAAATATGTTAAATATTTGTGCACACGTATAAAACAATACAGAGGAATTAATGAACCTATTTTTTTTTAGTAAAATGTTAAGGTAGTTTTAAAAGTTATAAAAGTTTGTAAATTTGAAAATTTTTTCACCCTTTTTTACTCATAAAAATATTATTTAAAACTATATATTCCTTAGACTAAAATCAATTAGGTGCACTATTTACACACAGGTATCCGTTGTTGAATTATAAAAAAAAATCGAAACCATATAGTGAAATAGATTTTTTAAGTGTATCTAAAGAAAAAAATTAGGATTTTTAGAAAATTAAGAAACTAAAAATAGAAATGATTTTAAAAAAAAATTTTCTCGCAACATTTTTTCCCTGCCTATTTTTATTTACCTTAAAATTATACTTTAAACATTCACTAGAACTACAAAGTAATTTTCAAATTTAAAAGTATTTTCTCCCTTTGTTATAACTTAGTATGCACATAAATTTATAAATATATTTTTATTTCAGCAACATTATTTATAAGAAATATTTCTGGAATGTGTGCAAAATATTTTGCATATACATAAACAAAACAATGACCACACACACACACAAAATAAATAAAATATTTTTATATAAAATATAAAATAATTGTATAATTGCTTAGAAAATACCCAAACAACTTTAAAATTTTGAAAATCACATTTTTTCCTTTTTTATATAAAAGTAATTTTTCCAAAAAAAAAATCATTAAAAAGAGAAAAATATTACTTTTTTCCCCCAGTGAATACCAATTTGTCACTTTTTTAAAGTATCAAAGGAAGCATGTTCATTTGTCTACATTTTGTCATTTACTTTTTTTCATATTTTATGAATATTTTTTCAACAAACATAGAAATGTAATACATTTTTAGATTCAGATATGCATTATTTTTAATACTAAAACTTACAAACCAATTACTTCAATGTGTATAATATCATGGTTCTCTTAAATTGTCTTAGATGTTTCTTGTGTTACTTTATATCAGTTCTGAAATGCAAAACTTTAATGATATTAATTACATTTTATTACGTCTAAATATATGTATCAAAAATAAAAATGATATTCTGTAAATACCTGTTTAAAACAAATCTTGTAAAAATGTGTGCTATAAAAACAATATTGAAAATTTCAATTCAATGTTAATTTTTCATTCACAACAAACCCACTTAACAAGCCTTTTTAATGGTATTACCAACAGGAGATGCTAGTTAAAACCTGATAGATTTTTGCAAAAAGTGCGTAATTTTTCATTTCCTACAATTAGTTCACACTCTCCTTTTATATATTTATTTATATATTTTGCTCAAATTATCAGTCGTTAATAAAATACTTTTTATTCCTTCACTCATGTTCAAGTACATTTTTTTAAACTTGTAATGGAATACACTTAATGCCACTGCAGTTCCTTTTTAAAAAAATCACTTATTCATTATTTAAAGTTGTGATTATATTGTGATTCTGTCATATGTATACATATTTATATAAATTGTACTTATTGAATAAAAAGTAACTAAAATAATTTTTTTTAACGAAGTTCAAATTGACTTAACTTTTTTTTTATATTACTTGCTCGTGTGATAATCCAATGGTCATCATTAATGAGACTGGTATTCTAAATATCGATTACAGTGGCATCACTACTTGGACACATGCTAACAGACCAAAAAGCCATTCCAAAGCTTTGTTTCGTTATCTACCTGCATTCAGTGCTTAGTAGCCCTACAATTTCACTCAGGAAGACAGCAACTTCATTAAAGTGCATCGTAAACACAAAGGAGTATCAAGCAATGAAGAATCATGATTTTGCCTCCTTGAGCGTTGATAAGAACTTCTCTCCATTATTTATTCATTATTTTTTTAAATTGTCATCTTTTCCTTTTTCGTATGCGTAATTTCAGCCGTAAACCCAAGAATGACGCTTTATGCTCTTCCTCCACACCCACAAGGGGTTGATGGAGCGTATTTAAGGACGTCTTTAGATTTTAGAGCACCCAACGATTTATTATCTTTTAAAAGTGAAGTGAAGATAATCAAACTTCAAAGATCGTAAAACGCGATCTGGTCATAAATGAACACTTTCTCTCGGGATTCTTTCGTGTATAAACAATGTATTAAGTTACGATGTGATTTCCTATTTAATTAAAATATTGTATTCACCATGAGATGAAATATTCTCTGCATTTACCATTATCTACATTAATTTAAAAGCTTTTGTTTATGCATCATGAAACTGAGTCAGTGTGGTTATTTAAATTTTAAAATTAAATTATTTTGCGCGAGATTTATGTATCTTAACAGTAAAAAATATGTTGAAATGCAAACTTAAGGTGCATTCCAGATTCTATCTATAATGCAACATGTGATGACATTTTATAATTTCAATATGAGCACGTACTTTTATTATTAATCAGAATTTTATTTATAACTTTTATTGTTTCGCTTTACAGAAAAATAAGAATAAAAATATAAGATAAAGTTAAATAATAATATGAATTTTATTTTATCCTATTGCAATCCGATTTCTTAATCCTGTACAAAAGGAATCATTTTAGTAAAAAAAAAAAAATTACATCGATTTTTAAGTTTGTATTGTTTATTATTAAGTACAAAAATAAATACAGCATTGAAAAAGACAAATGACAAAAGTTTAATTACAGCTATAAATCGTGAAAATAAAGCAAAATTGAACAAAAAATACACAGACAATGCATTTGTGCACAATTATTCAAAGTAAAAGTGTATTTATTTCGCAAAAGCTTAAATGCAAAAAAAATAAATAAATAAAATATTTTAAAGCTTACATTAATCAGAAGTTGAGGTATCCAACTGCTTGCGACAACTTTTTTAAAAAAATGGAGATATGGGAATTTTTTTTGTTGTTTATAGATGTGTTTAGTGCATTTTAAAAAGTAAGCTAAAATTAAGAAGTGAAGAAATAAATTATTAATACTAAAATGGAAAAAATAAGTATAGAATAGGCCACGTTTATGTTATTAATAAAAAATAACATAAACGTGGCCTATTCTGTATCTTAAGTTTTTGAACAAATTTTCAGTTTTACAATTCTGAGGTTTTGTTATGTGGTTCTTGTTTGAAATGACCTTTAGGATAAGAGATATTTGAATGTTTACAAAAACTAGTTATCTTATGAAAATGCTTAAAAAAACCGTGATTGTATTAACACAAATGACTGCAAATTTTGTAATAAAACCGTGATTGATGACTCTGAACGTTAAAACACTTTTACTATTATGCAGAACATACACAAAAAATTTCAGTTAATTACTCTAAAAACTTTTTTAGCTATCACTGGCTCCGTTTAGCATTTAAAAAAAAAAGAAACACTTTTCGAGTAAAACACAATTTAATGCATTACATTTTGCTTAGGGCAATGCCATCTGCTTTTGCTAAAACACTTGCAGTTTTTGTTATAGTGAACAGAAAAATGAATTGTTTAGAAGTAATAAGTGTATAATAAAAAAAATTGTCAATTTTGGGCAAAATTCGCAATTTTAGGGAAGTCGGATAATTTATAAAGTTACTATTACAATTACATTTTAAAATTAACATGCTGTTTGCATAGGGTTAATTAGTGCTAAGTTTTGCATTATTTTGATTTTGTCAAAAGCTACGCTCATAAATACATATCTGAAAGATAAGTGAGAAGTATTTCTAAAGAAAAATCAACTATATAATTTACCACAACTTAAGACAATATTGCATTTTCTAAGGCTAAAGTTTGAAAAAAAAATATTATAAATCAGCAACGAAACATTGCAATATAAACATGCAAATTAATAAATAGAATAAAGATATAAATTATTCGAGCAATCACTTCAGGGTATTCAACTTGATTTCTTCACGGTTCGCAATAAGCGTTGCTGCACTTCTTAGCATTGGTTAATTTGAGTTTTATATGTGTTGCCAATGTTACTCTTTTGCAGATTTATGTTTCACTCAAGGCCATTTATTCTCCAATCATGGAACAGACATGTTCGGTAAGTGAGAGAACAAGCAGGTAAAGAAATCATTGTAAGCTGGTGAACAAAGAAGTCTGAAATATTATTTGATGAAACATGGGGCGCGTACGATGTAGTATTGAAATGTTAGAGGAAAGATAAGGAATGAAGGTATGATACACAAAACTTCAGATATAGCACTTACTGTCTCCTGGCCGACAATATAAACTATAGGTATGAAACCGATACCATCTAAAACCATAGTACAGGCTCACTATTGAGATGCTTAAAGTAACAATTAAGTAAATTGTTTCAAGGTGCCTCAGATCCTACCTCCTCTTGATGGCAGAAGTCAGCCATCATTGCCATGTAGAAGCGTGAATTGCTTGTAAAATTATATTTCAAATAAAGGAAGCTTAACAAAGAATTTTTTTTCCAACCATTAATAAGAGCCTGTCCTACCATCATTTTTACACTAATTACAAAATAACCCAATTTCTAACTGGTCATGGCAGCTTTAAAATATTCTTGAACAAACTTAATTTAGTCCCGTCATCTTCCTGTGATTGTAATATTGGTGGAGAGGAAAATGTAGAACATGTGCTCCTTCTGTGTTCCAAGTTTGAAAGAGAACGAAATATCCGAAAACTGGCCTCCAAATTTTCACCAACTTCTTTTCACTGAGGTGCTTTTATAAAGTTCTGTGAATTTTGTGTAAATATTTGTAATCCTTCATAACCTCACTTTTTTTTCTTTTTTTTGTTTGTAATGTGTGATTAATACTTACTTCTGTGAGCCCGGTGTAATAATGTGTGGTGCACAGGGATTTTATAATTTGTTTCAATAAAAAAAAATAATTCTGTGGCCTTTGTGTGTTTATGTCCGTCATTCAATATGCGTAATGCAATCTTTCTATAACTGTGGGATATAAACTTAGAAAAAAAAGTACGATACACATTCTTAGCAGTTTTTTAATGAACAATTTTTATTTGCTATTTAATGTTCCATACATAGCTGAAGAGTTAAACTTAAGAAAATAATGCAAAGTAATAACTTAGGATATTTTTAGATTGCAATTCTGCCTGCTCAAATAAAAGCTAATAGTTCAAGCAGGTAGGTAAAATAAAATTTTATTACCATTTAGCTAACATAAATATTACTGGTGAAGAGTATTTTCAGCAAAACTACTTTCAAAATGTTGGGAAAAAACATTTTATTACAAATACTTGAAATAATTTCTTATATTTAATAGTATTTTTTACAAGAGTGCATGGGTATCCTTTCTTAATTTCTCATTAGTAAGGATTGATTAAGGGACACACTAAGTAAACGAAGAAATTACCATATAATCTAATTTTTATTAGGAAAAAAAAGTTTTTAGTGTATTGTATTGAAGATACATTTGTAAATAAAATATTTCTCTTTTTTGAATTTTTCAAAATCATTCAACCATTAGACGTTATAAAATCTGAAGAATTAATGAAACAAAACCTATAAACATGTGTGATATAGATCTATTATTAAAATTACACTTATCCTTTTTTTAAAAATAATTTGTAGGAAAATAATTGTAAATATTTTTTAAAAAATTAAATAACAGTGTGTAATTTATTTTTCTATGGGATAAAATTTCTCTTAAAGGAGAAAGTTTATGACAATTTATTTTAATTTGATACATTAACTAATGTATACTATAGTCAAAAAATTAGTAATTAAAATCAATTTTGCGTTCACGGTATCTTCTCCTAACTCTTGTGAATGCACACAGTTGAAAACAGTACCTCAATAATGTTAATGTACTAATTTAATGCATGTAATTGAAGGAATTCTATTGCAAAAAATTCTTTTAAATATACGCTTTAATATTCGTGTTCGTGCTTGTAGAAGTGTGAATTTAAACATAACACAATGTCTTGCAACACGGTCTTTTTTTTTAATTAATTTCTTTCGAATACAATTTTTTTTTGTCTCCCAGGTTTATCAGAAAAATCGTTTATGGGGATTTTATTCTATTTTCCAGTTTTGCTATATAATTTCTAATTCAATTAGTTTACAATTTTACAGCATGTATCATTAGTTTTGTTGAAAAATGCAACATACATAAAACCCTTAGTCCAATAGTAAAAGCAATTTATTTCGCTTAAGGAATTGACCTTCAATTGACAATAATAATTAGTTTGTAATTCCTTATAAAAATCCTCTCTATACCAGATTTTCAGCCATGCAGTGTCATTGAGCTATCAGTGATCATTTTGTGCAAGTTTGAAATTAAGAATTCAAGAAATGACATATATGAATTTGTAAGTACAAAATTCTGAATGTTGCAACTCATTTTAACGTATTAGCATCTGAATTCATAATTATTTCATATTTCTTAATGTTTCAATGTTTTTGTTTTATGTTCATACAAAAGACTTTCTTTCCCAGAGGAAAAACGAAATGAAGTCCTCCAGGAAGGCATATGACCTCGCATAATTTAAATAGTTGTGTTGTTTCATTTGTTTATGTGTTAATACTCAAATCAGAGTTTCCAACTGGTTTTGATGAAAGATCTTCTTTTCTTCTATGAGCAACTGCATCAAATGTCTCATGTTGTTTGTAGAATACCTTCATGCCATCTTGTGATTTCCCTAAACACCCCACACATGTTACGCGAAATAAAAATCAAAGTACAACAATGGTAAATCCTTTCTCTATGCAGCTCTTTCTTCACTTTCCAATAGTATCTGAATAGCAAAAAGTCTTAATTGCTGGGGGTGTATCAAAAAGATACATCTGAATCAGCAACACCTCGGAACAGACGCACATGTAAGGGGAATGGATTTCATCGTAGTAAAAAGATCTACAGTAAGTAAACCTCATTCCAAAATGGGATAATCCTTCCTCTCATTCACAAGAACAACTACCTACATAAGCATTTAAAGATCCCACATAATGGTTTATGTTTCTGATGTCAATAGGTGGAATGATTGTACCTACCCCTCTCCGTATTAACAGACATGAAGATTCATGTCTGTCGAATGAAACTACTTTTATTGGTAAAGATGGAATTCCAAAGATGAGATATCCATTCTTTGTGACCAATAAAGCAATGTAAGAGATGTCGCCTAAGTGAAAAACTATCAAGGGTATGGAACATTCAGGACTATAGTCAAGTAGATCACCTTTATGAAGACGTGTAACCACAGTAATATGCAACATGTTGTACGGTTGCCGTACTTAGCTACTGAGCAATTTTCCACTATTTGGTTTCTGTCACTTTTTGTATGCACTCGTTATATCAGTTTTTACTTATTTTTGATTTCATTGGACAACCAAGATAATTTTTTTATATCTATACCTATTCATTGGAAGACTTTCCAATTTCTCGGAACAACACTTGTATCAGTTCCAATCTCTTAAGCAGAACTCGTCTAACTACGCACCTTTGCGAGCATGCTGATCATTCTTAGGCATGTGAAGGCATCTTGATGGTTTCCTATGAGCGGATTTTACGTTAAATCTCTTTTTTACATCCAACGAATGTCTGAAAGTGCTCTACATTTCTTCTTTTTAAGTAGCATTTAACTGCACATGCTGATTAAATGTGTCTGTTCTGTGTGTTGTTTTGATGGTATGGTCCTGATATATTTCATATTTACAAACTTACTACTTATTGGGTGATTTAATGTGCTGATCAGGAAAGCCTTTTTACTCAGTTTTATGACTGCGTTCTCAACAATTAGTATGTTGCTTAATCTTTGCATACCAGTGTAGTTTATGTTTCAACACAATTAATTACTGTGTGAATATCCAAAATCTAGCATCATCTGTATGCTCTTAAAACATGTAAATGTTTTCTTTTCAACTTTTTTAAATTAGCATAACAATTTTAAAAACATTTTCAAAAGTTTTTGAAAATATTTATTTCGTTGGAATACAATATTCTGTTTCTTATAGAAAATGGCTTCATCAATTCCCATTTTATAAATATTTGATGTATAAATTGTTTACGTTTGCAATTGTCAATTAAAATGTTTTAAGAATTTACTTGAACAATGCATGTTTACATTTTATGTATAAGTTAGGTCTTTCCTGGAGGTTAAAAAATAAAACCCATGTTTAAGGCTTATTTACTTAACATTTTGAGTGCCCTCATTAAAATATTTCTTTGCAAACCTAAATGATAATCTAAAATGACACCGATGGACTTTATTGCTCTAACATAAATATAAACATTCCTATAAAACGCATTAAAATATGTATTTTCTTACTTGATATTATGTAGAATAATTCAATTGTAAACCAAAAAATCATTCATCCAGTCAAAAAATAGCTCTAATTTTTGATTCATTTTATATTTTTTTATAAGAAAACAAATGCAAGTCAAGTGTGACTAAATCGAATTCTTCAAGTTTACTTTTCGCGGTAAATCGCAGGGGGAAAAAGCGAAATTTGAATTTCAGAAAGAAAAAAAAAGAAAAGAGGGTTGTTGAAATGTCCTACTTAAGGCACAATACGATTCAAATGACAAAAATCGGTCAAAAAAATTAAATCTTATTTTTTAGCCTAAATTATCTATTATGTACTTAACAATAACGCTACAAAATTTTAAAGATTTATGTTGAAAAAAGGGAAGAATTATGATGAATTTTACAGCCGTTTTTATTCATATATCCTTGGTAAATCAAAACTTCAAACAGACTTATCTCGGACAAAGATTAAATAACTAGTTTGACTTCATTTAAAATACTAAGATTTTTTTTTTATGTTCTGCCAAAAGCTTAAATATTTTTTATAATTATTGTCTGTAGTACATGTAACAAATATTGGTATGCATTTTTAAATCAAAGCAATATTTTTTTTTAAAAAAGTAATTGAATTTAGAAATGTTTTTGAGGAATTTTCCCTAAGCATTCATAAAAACATGTGTTGTAAGAATACCAATCATGTTATCATAAAACTCATATCGTACTTTGTTATTGATAGTTTGAGGTACAATAGAACGTCGTCTATCCGAATCAATAGCGACCGGACACCTTTCGGATAACCGAGCGTGATTGTTCGGATAACCGAAAACCGAATGCAATCCATGCAGTATATGAAACCGGACGCTATACGAATATTGAAAATCATCACACGCGGGACATTCTTGAAGAAAAAGCAAAATAGGAGCAACATTTACCTTTATTGTGGAAAATAATCACTAATTTTTTACTGTACTATTGTACACCTTCGTTTTTTCTCTGCAAGGTCTCTGATTCTCTTGAGTAGCTGCAGTTGAGTAGGACAGTACCCTGATTGTTGTTCGTACCACACCATAGCTGTCTCTAACGCCGAAAAACGCGTCAGCATTTGATCGACTATTGCTACTTTCATTTGTTGTTGTCCTCGTCTTCATAAGTTTCATCGTCGACAGGGTTGGATTCTTCTTGTACGGAAGTCACAATCTCGTCATCATCTAGCATTTGAAATCCAGTCTTCTGCATCGCATGTCATACAGGTTTCTACATCTACAAAACTCAACAAAAGAGCACGTAAACAACCCCTCACTTGGAAACAAACTGACCTAATATATACATATATATATATATATCGTCGCTGGTTGATGTTAGGATTGCCCATAATTTGCTGCATTTAGAATCGTCCACGATGTGCAAACACGCCACAGATCGTGAATTCGAGTATACGTAGATGTTGCAATTAATTTTCCATTTTAAGAAATGGTGTTCATCAACAAAATCTGACATACATGTGGTTTTCTCATTGTCCCAAATCAGAGTTAGGATTCTTCGAAGAAACTACTTTCTGCCAATAAGCATGCTATTACTAAATTTCTTGGCCTCTTTGTGGCCGTGGTCGTAGATGATTTCGTCTTGATTGGAATCCTGTATAAAGGATTTCTTGCACTCAGTCCACGTTGCTACAAACGGCAAAAAATTGGTAAAGAAGATCATGATATTCCTGTAACAGTTGTGACCAAGTAGCTGACAAGTTTTGTAGATGAAGCTGTAGGGTCCGTCAGTACCCTATAGACCATTGGTTCTATCTTTGAGCCTTGACATCAGATTTGGGATCCATTTTTGGTTTTTCAAGTTGGCTGATTCTCCCTGGTCCACTGTTTCAAAACATGCATCATTGTGGTGCTAATAGCTGCATATACTTGATTGTTGCACGAAATGTCAATCCTGCTTTATGGAGAGACCAATGAATCACTCCCGATCTAACTCTCTGTAAACTGTTCACATATCTCTTTCTTCAATTAGACATAGTTACGACTCACGAAACGTTTGCCACTGAAAGATAACCATTGATACCCGTATACGCCTTGCTATAAATATCTACTTGTGCAGATCTGCCAGTTATTTACAGGCAATTTCTCAGTCGACGCAAGTGATATAACTCTGAATATCAAATCGTTTGCATATTATACTGTACTTTGTATTTTCTGAAAAGTTCCTCTCAATCGCGTCATTCCTTCTTGGTGTTAGAATGTACAGAAACATGGCATATATATATCATGTTTATCGATATATGGACTATTTTCAGTTAAAAAGATGTAATAAATAACCGTTTTTAGTTTTTGATTTTTGTAAAAATAATAATTTTTTGTGTGGATTTACCTTAAAATTAAAGAAAAAACACTATAATTCATTCTTTGGATAAAAATTTTCAGAAATAAAACTTTAAATAATAAACATGTTTATATCAAATAGAAAAAAATACCTTAAGTTAAATCAGAAAAATCATTGAAATTCTATTTCATTGCTATGTTTGTAAATTTAAGTTAAATTAGGTAAATTATTTTTATTGCTATTGTTCTTGAATATCATTTAAAATAACTGCTTTGCCTTATGTTTGTTTATGTTTTGTTTTCAAACCAATATGCCAATATGAATTAACACTAATTAATATTTAGTTACAAACAAATTTGTAACATTCTTTTGTATGTTGAAGAATAAGAATGCATTCTACTCTTCTTTTAAAGAGACATGGTACGATTTACACAAAATTTTTGAGTTTAATGATTTCGAAATTTTTTTGGTTGCCTCCATGTGTATATATTATGCAAAATAGCTTTGGTGCTGGAAATTTCCTAAAAAACTAACAATTTATTTTTTTCAAGAATAAAACTTATAATGTTTAAATGATTTTAAAATGTTACTACTTCTACAAAATTCAACGTACGCTCATGAAATTTGATATAGAAGTACAGTAGAACGTCGTTTATCCGAACTTTTATTATCCAGAGCGTCAAATATCCGAACTAAGTAGTTGTAGAAACTAAGTGTTGTGTAGAAATTTTCTCACACAGATAGGAAGTTAGTACATGTAATATTAATAATTTCAACTTGCACATATTCGTACATTTAGTTTGTGGACACATAAGTGATAATTATAATTATTCATTAAGAACATTTTAAGATCTCTGGAAATAACTATTTCTGATTAACTATCTCTTGAAATAATTATTTTCTGTTAAAATGCACCAAAAATACGAACAATTTCTTTATTTGGTATACTAAAATAAAAAATAATGAACGAAATGTACATTCGTCTTCAGCATTCATGTTCTTCTAGTATTTAAAGCATGCAAAATACGATCTTCTATTTTACTAGAAATCAATAAGTATTTTCAAAATATGTAGCGTATTATAATCACAAAATTTAATTTTTAGAATAACGTCTGCTTTTCAGCTTAAGAATAAGACCAATTAGATTTGATTATTATCAACATTACACTTTAAGTCTATACTACAAATATTCGCTCTTTAAAGCTGCTTGTGATTCCCAACCTCGGTCTCATAACTGAGCTGGTACCCAACTCTCGAAACTTTCACACCACATGAACGTGAGATTCTTTGACCTCAATCGATTTAATATGCGTATGTCCATCTACTGTCCTCAATGGCACCAGGATTTGAACCCACTAGCCAACAAATTCGGCCTCAAATAAGTGACCATGACCACTCGTTTACTGTTTGGATGGAATTGTATTTTCGTTATTATTCAAGTTATATTTTCATTATTTTTCAAACTTTATTTTTATGATTAATGCGTTGTGTATGTTCATTTATATACGATATTTAATATTTCTAGTTAATAATATTATTATTCGCCAATTCTATTTCATATGTATTTTCTGTGTTCTAGTTAGTTTTACTGTCATGTCTTTTACCAACGCCATCTATTGTATTTATCTTTTACGCGATGGCAATATACTGTTTGCTTTGAATTGTTTGTGTAATATGATATGTGTGGAATATTCAATTTCTGTACTGTCCCTCTCTACGGAAGTTTCTCGCCGCAAAGCGGCTGGCACTTGTCGATATCTTTTATAACAAAAATAAGTTGATAAGTTTTTTTTGAAAACAAGTGTCATCATTAAGTCCCGTGAGGCGGACATTTACCATATCTTAATAAAAATCTCAATAAAAAGTTATTATATAATTCCAAATAATTCAGTCACTTACACATACATTAATAATACTTTAAGACTATGTCCATTTCGAGATAATGAAATCGTTTTTATTGACCAGTACATTTTCTCAGAATTCAATGTCCTAGTTATTCTAACGTACGTGATACAGTTTCAAACAATCCATTTATTTTCACAAACCCAAATAATTTTTCTTTATAAAGAAATCATATTTTTAAAAAAATAGTATGATATTAAATACATTTATTCTAAACATAACATATTTCAACAACTTAATACCTAGTTATATGGAAGTTTATTACATTCGAATATATTAAAAAATAAGAAGCAATTTGTAAAGTATTTTGATACTTACTTTTCTTCAGAAGTCTTGTCTTCATTTTTACCTGAAATGAAAAAATAAACGATGATCATTATAATGTTCTTCCTGTTAAAAATTATTAAAGAAAGCCATATAAAAAATTCATAACACAAATAAATAACTTCAAATTTTTATTTCAGAAAATTATTTTTTTTAAAGTACGTTTAAGAGACTGAAGTTACAGCACATTTTTTTCACTTTTGACTTATAAAAGGAATTCAAAACGGCACATTGGGAAAATATAACATGCAATTTCTTTCCCTAATAAAATACATTATAATAAAAATTATGATGGATCTAAATATATAAGAATTATTCAGAATGACAAAAATTGTACCGGTTGTGACAAAAGTGAAAGGACTTATTTTAGTTCTAGGGAATATGGGTATAATTTTATTAAGATGGGAATGTATATTTAATTCGATTTCATATACAGGGTGATTTGCTACCCGACCGACATATTAATAGGGTGTGTAGGGGGTACAGAGGTAAGTCAGAATCCCACAGGAATGCTGGGTCACATATGATGTAGTGCAAAGAATCAGAGAAAATGAACCGAGACAATGAGACGAAAAAATTTTATTGAGAGGTTCTACTACACAACAGGTGCTCTAAGGTGCCTGAACTTCTTCTAGGTTCACATAAATAGTTTGGTGTATGAACGCCTGTTCCTTCAGTCGTAGAAAACGCTCGAATATCTGTAACTGACGAAATGATACATGACATGCTAGGAGTCTTCCAGAACGTAAGAAAAGCCATGCGTCATCGTTGTCAGGCCTACCAGATGTTTTTTTATTGTAATTTCGAGCACCTGTTGTTTAAAAACATCACAAAAAAAATTTTCCCCATATATATGTTGCTATTTTCATTATTTTCCTACTTATTTGCATTATAGCTCAGCACTGCAGCATTTATGACCCTGTATGCCTATGTGATTCAGAGTGTACCCCTACACACTCTAACAGTTTGTCACGGTCTGGTAGAGAATCACCTGCAAATCACTATAGTAATAATATACAGTTATAGAGGCTACCGCAAAGTACTTTTTACGCTTAAAGTTTACTAAAATATGCAGTTATTTGCTACTTATATATTACATGGAAAATATATTGGCGCCTGTTTTTTCAAGGTTTCTCAAGAATGAAAATTTTCTACTTTATAAAATATGATACATTTACTATAGAAACACAACGACGGAAGAGTAAATGGAGTGTCTCTTACTTGTTTGGCTTCAAGTTCCTGTTATCCGATTAGTGATAATTATTTGTTATCAATATCAATTATAAATCTTGAATAAATTTGAATACTGCACGTTTAATGTTTTCAAAAGTTATTTCATATTCTTAGACGTGAAATTTTAAAACAAATTTTTAAAATATTGAAAAAAAGTCTTATTAATATTTAAAATGTATTAAAGAGTAATGAGAAAGAGAGATAAATGTTTGCGTGTGAGTGCTATTTTCAATTATGATCACTCCAAAAGCCGCGAGGAGAGTATTAATGTAGAAAAAAAATATTGAAACATATTCCATTTTCATCGTAACGAAAAGCCAATTGGAAATATTTGGTTCACGGACACATAAAGGGTTCTAGATGATTGCAAAGAAAATAGAATGCTTTTTCACTTATCACTGTCGTTTTGTATTTTTTTTTAAATTTGCCAGCCTCCCTTTTTTTCTCTTTTGAGCATATTTAGGGGGGGGGGCAGAAAATACAAATAAGTTTAATATTGTTCTGAATCTCATTTAAAAAATACTGTATATAAAATTATTAAGTGAGAACTTTCGAAATAAGTATTTTCGCCAACACTCAAAATATTTTACAAATCATGCACTCAATAGATTGTGTTAATTTTTAATAACCCGAAATGAATATCACATTGTCTACTCGTTTCAGATTCAAGTTCTCTATGCTGAAGACATTATTGCATACTATATAAATTATTTCTGAGCATTTTTTTTTTTTTTGCTTCTTTCCAAGTTACATATCAGTTTATCAGAATTGTATGGGCGAAACATAAGATTAATTTAGATGAAACCCTGTAAATATTATAGATTCCCTTCTCGTAGGACTTTTTAATAAAATGGGATATTCAATCTTAATTTTGGTTCTGAATTCCATACGTTATGACGGAATGATATCTTGAGCCTTTCGCCTGAGGAAATGACTAGAAGTAATACACGTATTCGTTTCGACATTGCATAGAAATCAACAAAATGTAGACAACTTTATTTTTTTTTAAAAAAACCCATCCTTCTATTAAAACGCTGCAACATCTTCAAAAGTTCTCTTGGAACCCATGCAATCAGTTCCAACACAAACATGTCTCATCCATCACCCCATTACCCTCTCCAACGTGTGGTAAGTATCCCGGACGGCGTGTTTAGCTGGTGGTTGTGTCGAGAGCCACCGACTGACGCATAAATAATAGAACAAATCGCCATCGCCTGGAGGAGGGAGCTGCGCAACAACAGAGATTAGCAGAAGAGGGTGATTTGCTGCGCCATTTGGTGGCGCAACTGCCCCCCTGAGGACGTAATCCAGTGCCATTGGCGCGCTGCGCTACATTAGCCGCCAAGTGAGGCAGCACTTTTTGGCAGAGATTTCCTCTTCGAGAAAATAGGGTGTTACGCCCGTAACGAGAGGGATGTGTAAGACGATTGAGTGATTGTGTATTTTGGTGTTTCGCTGAAAGGGGGGTGGTAAAAATAGCCACGGTATGGTTTACAGATCGTAAAAGAAGAATTTAAATGTTTAAACGTATTTCTATGTTGGGAAACCATTCATTTAAAAAGGGGGGGAAGTGATTTTTTTTCTGTTTTTGGATACTGACTCTTTTGCAAAAATATTATAAGAGAGAAAGAGATGCATGTTCCAATTTAGTGGTATATAATATTAAAGCTTTGAATAAATTCACAATCTGATCTTAACAGTACAGCTTCTTATTTAATTGCTTTCTAATTCTGAAAATGTGTGTTATAGGATGATTCCAAGCATAGGCAACTTCACAAACACAATTTTTAGACTGAATAAGTTAACCAATCCATGTTAATAATATGATTCAAGTTAGCATACCTAGATTAACACTTTATGCGCCCAAGGGAAGATAAAAATTACCACCAAGTACGCTTGCATTTCTTAACCCATTTAAATTATCCAATTAACATTAGTGATCAATTGTCAAAACAATTATTGGCTCAGATAATACCACATATTCCTTTATCAGTTTGAAACACTATTTTATACTATTTTATTTCCAATATTGTATGTCAAACTCAAATATAATTTTAAAATGCTGTTCCCCAAAATGTGCCACCTTGAGTACCATCAAGCGTAGCCAATGTGTAAATTTGATACCCCTCCTTACTTATTTACTATTCATCAAGAAATATTTTACAATGTTTTATTTAACTTAGAATATATAGTTTCCAAATCATGGTGATATATTTTGCGGCTTAGAATTGATCTCTTGCCAAACAAGACCATAAATGTTACTGCACAGAAACATAAAACCAAAAAATGAATTCAAAGTATTGAACATCCATCTCCCACTGATGTATGCCAAACCCATAAAAAAGTAAATCTTTTTTACAGGGAATCTCATCTTCATTGCATTCATTAGAAGAGTGAACCATTCGGTACACACACACACACACACACACACACACACACACACATATATATATATATATATATATATATATATATATATATATATATATAATATATATATATTGCAGAGTGAACTTCTAACATATTTGGATGACTGCTGATGTTTGGCTGATTGGTTTTATCCATTCAAGATCATATTTAGCGAAGCTATGTGCTTAAATCATGGGGGAAATAACGTATATTTGATGTGACTATATTTTGTAAAAACAAGAACAAGAAAGAGAGAATTGACGACTATATTGCCAAGAATAGAGATTGGTGGTATTAATGTTAAAAGATTGTAGAGGGGTGAATCACTACTATTTTTTTCATATGCGGTATATTTCATGAGTGAAAAAAATTTTCCCTGGATATCCTGAGATCAGAAATCCCATATTGAACATTTTGAGTGCCTAAGGATTGAATTAAATAAATCTTTCTTTTTTATGATAATATATTCTATAGATAGAGTGAAAACTAATTCTGTTAGGTTTGAATCCCAAACAGTTTCAGCTAATATTTTCCTTTTGTTGCTTACTATTTTAATAGGCTTATAAAGCGAAGAGAGAAAGATAATAGCTGTTTTAGTATACCAATGATCATTCAGAACTAGAGAAAGTTTTCAAAATAGTTTCTGAATATCTTAAAATAATAAATAAATGTTGAAGAGAGCTTTAACGCTTCTATGTGCGTCTTGCCAAAGAATTTATAGCTACTTCAGATTCAAAAAATTTCACCTGATCTCGCATCAAATGTTATGAAATCCATTTAAATACAATGCACAGTGTTTTGTTTATTCAAAATACTAAGAAATGTCTATATAATAAGCAGCTAATAACTGTTTATGAACTCCTTCCCCCCCCCAAAATTGTGGAGTTTCAGTTATTACAAAATTAGTATGTGATATTAAAGTGAAAAACTGAAAACTTCAAATGGAATGTTACTTTGTAAAATATAAATTTTTGAAGTTGTAGCCCAGAAATACTGCAGAATAACAATATAAATTGTTATAAATGAAATCAAGTTTCAAACGTTTAATGAACTTTATTAAAAAGAAAACTTTAAAAAATGCATTTTAAACCTAATTTTATTAACAAGTAAAAAGATAATTTATCTATTCAAGGTGTTATCAATTTTATTTTCAGAAATTCGATTATTTGATCACAAAAGGGAAAATGATCAATTTCTACAAAGTAAGTTTTTTAAGAGTTCTTTTTTACGTCTTAATTGTTTCAACAATCATTAAAAAGAAAAAAGGAAGGTAAAAAATTTGTACACTGATATATTTATTTTTGAAATTCTATTTAAGATATTGTTTTTTTCTTTTATACGTTCTTAAATTATAATGATATCTCATTTTGATATTTTATTTAAATCATAAATTCAAAAAGGAAAATAATTGTGATTTTCATTGATAATGTTGATTTTATTCTCTACACATTAATGTATATAATATTGAATATTGATATATATTTATAATTTGTGTTATTTAATGTATCCGCATATTATTCTAGCATGATTTCACTATTTATTTTTTCGTCTTTAATTGTAACTTCCAAAAGACCTTATTGTTTACAAAAAAAATATTTATGAATGTGTTTTATAAGCAAACTTTTTATTAATATATATATTCCATTTGCTGAATCTTAATTTTTAATGTTTGGCGATTCAACTTCTTTGTAACGGTTAATTAATAAGATAAGTCAAAAGGCAAAGAAAAAAAAATATGTTGCTGAACATCAAAAAAAAAAATGTTTCTGATATTGCGTATTTAATTTGCCTAACATCACACACATAAATTCCAGCGTAAGCTTTGCACTGAAGATAATCCAGAAGCCACATCTCTGTAGATTATTCATATGGAACTTTATAATTTTGAAAGTAAGATATATGTAAGATTGTATTATGTACACATACACACACTCACAATTTGCACGAAACAAGAAAAACTCATCATTAAATTAACAAAGGGACTAAAAAGTTTTCGAAATAAAAATTCATAGCTATTGCTAAATGTACAAATAAAAAAAGAAGGAAATAAATGAATTGGTACAAATCAAGAAATTTTCAAAATTGACCATTGCGACTGGTATTGTGTCAATTACAGCAGGGAGATATATAAGTCGATTTTACTTAAAATTACAAAATAAAATTTTGAAATGTAGTTCACATTAAATAAATCTAAGAAGTAGTATCTTTCAAATCGTGCATAGATTGTCATTACGGAATCCAAAGTTCTAGCTTATCCCAAGTATGCTGAATAGGGTTCACTTACGGTGAAGGTAAAGGACACGGGGAACAGGCCCTTGGCTTAAAATGTCATGAGCAACTCGAAACATGTCCATTATCCTGGGAATAAATTTCACTTGAAATGGAAGAAGATGAAGCAAGAATCTTGCTCACAGCTGGGTAAGTAATGTAACAAATATTGTCATTCCATAAAGTAGCTATCATAGGTAATGATCCCACATATCATTATGCCTACAGTGGGAAAGATGTCACTTAATAACGAGGGTGGAGCTGCAATATTACATGGAGAACTCATTTACGCATATGCTATCTCATCTATCTCTGGAAAAAAACGACATTTATCATAAAACAACATTGATCATCACTTTGACTTGAAACCACTGAAGAGGAATCTTTGATTTTTCGGTGTTAAATGCAAAATATCTAAAAGGCATCGGGATCAAAGGTTTGTTTTTGCGAAGCGTCTACATACACTCAAGAGCCAAAACATTATGACCACCTGTCAAAAACAAGTTGGCCCCCCTTTGGCGCGCAACACAGCTTCAACCCGCCTTGGCATGGATGCCACAAGTAATTGGTAGATGGCCGGAGACAGATTGTAGCAGATGCTTAAGCAACGATCACGTAAATCCGAGATATTGCCGGTCTGTGTATGACCTACTGTACATTGAGGGAGCAACTGTTCGCCTGGAAGACGGCGTATCCTGACGCGGCCATCGGCGTGATGAATGACAAACCGTGATTCATCTGACCAGGCAATTCTCTCCCACTGATCCATGTACCAGTTGCGATGTTCCCGGGTCCAGAGCAGGCGCAGTTGGCAATGACGCTTGGTCAGCAAAGGTACACGAGAGGGACGTTTGCTGCGTAGCCCCATATCCAACAGTGTCCGCTGAACAGTGTGTTCCGATACTATTCTACTTGGCCCTGCATTGTATTGGGCTGTCAGCTGAGCCACAGTGTGGCTCCGGTTTTGCTTCACCATGCGAGACTGTCTCCGACGGCCTTTTTCTTTGATATGTGTGGACGTCCAAAACAATGTAATCTACTGCTGGTTTCCCCGTCATTCATCCACTTTGCATAAGTACTTAAGACTGTAGATCGCAAACAACCCACGAGTCGTGCAGTTTCGGAAGTACTTGTTCCAAGCCTTCAAGCCATTACAATTTTCTTTCTATCAAAGTCACTTAGATACGCAGCCTTTCCCATCATACACAGAAGTAAGTGAAAAAGAATGGTTCTTCAGGACCTCCAGCAGCAGTTAAATACCACTTCCACCTGATCACGTGCCTTCCACGTCATCCGGGCGAGTTCATTGCAAAATGTAGGGGTGGTCATAATGTTTTGGCTCTTGAGTGTTTGCTTGATGGACAGACAGAAAAGTTTATTTGTTGTAAAGTGACACTGGTTTGTACAACATCTGGCCTCATTTTTATTCTAGTCACTTCTGAACAGGTACGCCATTTGTGAGTATCATCACGTATTTAGTGCTCTCAATTTTTTTATAACACATTTGGAACGAAGATCAAACTAGAAAACTGCATTACTATGTTGACTACTCAGTGGTCTACTGGCTAGTAGTCAAATGCCCTTTTCTGATGCATTAAGTTGCGATAAATTCCTTCTATTTCTAAGCATTACTTTAGCTAAGCACTTCAAAATATGATATTCAATTTCATGGATCTCCCAGTATACTATGGGTTACATAAACCACATGTTAACATTGCAACTTTATTATGGAATGTGTGGTCATTCATATTTGAACCAAATATGAAACACTCACCTATTCCTCACTTTACTATACTGACTAAATTAATAGTCATAGTTTTTGCTCTTCCTAAATTGATAGTTTTTTTTAATTATGGGTGATTTTGTATTTGATTGTTCTTTAGCATAACATTTCGAAGTTACGGAGGGTTATAGTTGACAGATTTCGTAATTTTTAGCGATGAGAAATCTAAAAGATTATACCTGAGTGTCATCTCCCTCTCCAAACCCCTCTAACGTAAACCATCTAAGTTTTGTCAGATTTAACGTACATCAAAGTCTACGGCGAATCATTAGTGTCACCGTGACTCTAACTAAGGATTCAATAAATAAACAGCGGTCTCAAGTACATCATTCAGGACAACTCGGATACAAAAAGAGAGAAAGATGAAAATGATTAAAATTTCGGTTCCGATGCATCAAAGGTGAGTCCTCTATGCGCGTATCAAATGCGCAGCTGAGTGAGTTTAAAAGAATGATTGTTTGTGCCACAAGTTAACAAAAAAAAACTGTCGACTTAAAGGGACGGTATTGGAACTAGAAATACTTCAAAGACGTAACGGTGACAGCACGAGCAATTGTCGGACTTTAAGAGGAGACGTATACTAAGCCTCGGAGAAGTTAAGTAAAACATTATGTTCTGTATTTGTAATCATTTGCTTATCTTCTCAAGCACTACACACATGTTAATTTTCGTGATAGCCACTCGTTTCCTTCTTCGTGGGTATGTATTTTTTGTGACAGTGCATGTATATATATATGCAGAACGACCAAATTGTGACCACTTGTTCAATTCAAAATTTGGCGCTATTCGTGGTACTTTGCCCAATCCTTGTGCTCCTTTGTAAACTAGAGACGTCTGATGATGTAGGCCGACATTAGTGGCTTTCGCACAAGTCGCTATCTACTTTAGTTTATACTGTGTAATGAGGGGCAAATAAATATCATGCGGAGATTATCGCAGTTGCTCTTTGATTAAATTTTTTTCTAAAGGGACTGCGCATTAGTATCTTAACTTTTCAAGACTTAGTTCATTCCTCAGGAGCTAGTATCACATTTTAGCGTGGTATCATATAGACGATACCAACTATCGCAATTAATTTGACGCCCAGTTCCCTCCCCAGATGGAGGCATCACAGCTCTTACGATGTAAACATGTACTAGAATATAATTTTGCCAACAGCACCAAAGCGAAACACAAACTCTGGGTATACTTAACATGTCATATAATCAGGCGAGAAGGCCGCTATTGACTTTCTGCATCATCAATATCCACCGACTTAGGCCGGGGTAGAAAACACGGCCATCGACAAACCAACCACGCCACACAGCCGGCTCTTTGATTAAAATTCCTGGCAGTTTCATGTACAGATGATCTTCTGTTGAATTGGACGACTTTCCGAATTCTAATAATCCATTAAACACTCAGTAGCCTGTAGCAAAACAAACCTGACTTTGAGACTCGGTTTTCAGCTTACTAATCCACATTTTGTAACTAATGATTACTACTCTCGAACACTTCAAAACAGCAGAGCTGATTCAGGTCTCAACGCTTCGACTAATTACAATGTTTCCTTGATCAAACTCAGTTAAATCACCATTTTTGCCTATTTCTTCACAAGTAACAGAGCAACAGAAGTTTCATTATTTCTTTACTCCCTATTATAATATCTATCACACCCTCCTGTAGCTGCTGCGTGAAGTTATTGCTGATATTCTTCAAAATGTTAAATGGCCATACTAATTTAGCCCCACGTTGATATATATATATATATATATATATATATATATATTGTCACGTAGAAAGGAACAAGGCGATGTTACCCAACACAATATTTATTTTGTCGTAGTGTCTTACACGGGCAGCACCACAACTGAAGACCTATCCAGCTGTAGTACTTTTATAAAAAAAAAGCTGGTGGAGAGTTCTAGAATAACCACTAGGGGAAATATTAACATAGATTCAATTTACATAATTTGTAAATGTCTATAATAATAAATAATGAAGCTCATAATTGAATTTAGCAAACAAGTATCTGGAAGGCTCGAACCCGAGCCGCTTGCATGGTAGTGCAGTGCTCTAACCGTTCGGCTGCTCAGAGTGTATCAGTTTGTGACAATATATATATATATATATGTGTGTGTGTGTGTGTAATAAGACGATGTTAGTTGAAATAAATTTCTTCATAAGACATTGATGAAGCAGTCTTGAGGTTGATTAAACTTTTTATTGCGCATCTTGAACACATAAAGACAAGGACGACACAATACACACACACTAGCTGCGGCCGACTACAAGATGCGAACAGGAGACAAGAGCGCGTAACCATCTGCTCCGAGTTTTTAGACTGGCGGTGAAGGTCGTACGACTCTTTTGTAACCGGAGTCGTGATTGGATGCAAATGCGCGCGAGCAATTAGATAACAGGCTTGTGCGAAAGAACTAGGAAATAATTTAACGGGGTAAAGTTAAAGGGTTATAAGAAGTCATTACATATATGTATATATATATATATATATATATATATATATATAAAAAAAAAAAAAAAAAAAAAAAAAAAAAAATATATATATATATATATACAGAGAGAGAGAGAGAGAGAATATCTATGTAATAATGCAATTTTTTTTCAGATCGGGTGACTTTTCCTCTCGTGCAAGAAATTTAGAGTCGGAAGATCACAAAAACTTTATTTAACACAGTTAGAAAAAAACATTTTTTTATATAAGTATAATATTAATAAGAACAATAAAATATTTGAAATTATGAAATTTTAATAGACATTTTGTTTAAAACTAAAATTTGATTTAAAATACATTCTATTCAACTATGTGTTTTTTTAATAAACATATTATATACTAATTTAATTTTATGCAGAAAATTTCCATTTTGCTGAAATTTCTTAGTAGACTATATCATAATAAACTACTGGACATTAAAGTTGCTACTCTAAGACTGCGACATGCTACAGACGTGTAGTTTACACGACAAGTAAAAAATATTGTTATATTCAAATGATTAGCTTTTCAGTGCCTTCAGACAAAGCAGGCGCTGGTAGCGCGCTTTAAATGAGGAAATAGTTCCACCGGTTTCTCATACACTGATTCCATTTGAATGTTGTGGTCTTGTGTAAAGCTGTTGTGATAACTTATGTAAGAAGCAGAAATGCGTACCAGCACGTTTCTGACATTGATAAAGTTCGAATTGTAGCTTAACAGAATTGTGGTTTACCGTATCGCAGTATTGCTGCTCGCTTCAGTCGAATTCCAATTACTGTTATCAGAATATGACAATAATGGGTTCATAACGATAATAAGGAACACCATGCTGAATCTCAACGGCCTCCTATCACTAGCAGCCGAGAAGGCACTAATATTACCTGCATAGGCATATTGGATCGTACAGCCACGACACGAGCCTTAGTCCAGAATCGGGGTTGCTTGCCAGAAAACAAGTGTTTGCACGAATAATTCGACGTCGTTTGTAGAAGCATGGACTCTCAGCTCGGAGACCATGAGTGCGACTATACCCTTGACTCTCCATCACAGAAAGGAGCGTCAAAGACGGTGTGATTAATGACGAACCTGGGCACGCAAATGGTGAGACATCATTTTCTCAGAAGAATCCAGGTTCTGTTTACAGCATCTAGATTGTCGCATCTGTGTTTGGTTGCATGGTTGTGAACGCACATTGGCAACGTGCATTCGTCATCGGCATCCTGGCCCTCCACTTGGCGTGATGGTATGGGGTGCTATTGAATAAATGTCTTGGTCACCTCTTGTTTGCATTGACGGCACTGTAAACAGTGCACGTTACAGTTTTAGTGTGTTACGACTTGTCGCAGTACCCTTTATTGGAGTTCATCGATACCCTAAATTTCAGCAAGATATAGCATGACCGCATGCTTCCAGTATTGAATGAACCTTTCTTGATACGGAAAATGTTCAGCGGTTGCCCTGGCCTGCATATTCCCCAGATCCATTTCCAATTGAAAATGTCTAGTCTATGATTGCCGAGTGACAGGCTCATCACCATACGCCAGTCACTACGGTTGATGAGCTGTGGCATCGTGTAGAAGCTGCATCGGCATCGGTACTTGTATACGCCATCCAATATCTGCTTGATGCAATGCCCAGGCGTATAAGTGCTTTGATTACTCCCAGAGATGGTTGGTTTGAAAACAGATTTCTCAGGATCTTCCACCCAAATTTCTTGAAAATTTAATTACTTGTTATTTCCAGTATAATGCATTTGTTCAATAAATATCATTTTGTTCTCTGCATTTTTTTCCTGGTGCAACTATTTTAATAGCCAAAAGTGCAGTTTGTTCAGTGTATGAATAAATTAATAATTAAAGGAAAACGTATTTCAATTAAAATATCTAATCTTAATAGTAGACGAATTAAGATATAAGAGAGTGATTAAACGACTTATAGAAAATTAGAGCTTCAAAATGGATCCCGAAATTGAAGATTACTGTCTTAAATAATAGCCTTCTAATTTCTTTTCTCTTCGGGAACACTAATCTTTATGTAAGTCAATCTTAAAACAATTTATTATAATATCAAACTCAACATTAATTGCTTCCGTTTCAAACAAATCACGTAAATCAACCGATAAATATTGTGTTTATCAACCGTTTCCATACACGAAACAGCGTATTTTGTTAAATTTACTCAATCTAGTTACCCAGAGAAGCAATTTACTTAAGTGCATCCAACGACTGAATAATGGATAGGGTGCCTAATCTTTAGTTTCTAAGTAGAGTCTTTGAAATCTGAATATTTTATAACGTTGGGAGCAATGCATATATTTTAAATTTTTAAGCAAATAGGAAATTGTGTAAATTTGTTTCGTGAGTTTATTATTATTATACACTTCTGATAAAATTAAAAAAAGATTATATTTTAATAATTTCTTTTCAATGTTAGTTTGAAATTTCTAAATTTTTATGAAAATGTCCTTTTAAGAATTGTCATGAATATAGTCTGATACAAATTACTAAATATTAAAAATCATAGTATTTTATTTAATATCTCAGTTCCTATTGAATTCATTTTATCCACTTTTTGAAAAACGCAGAGTATTACAATAGTTTAATATTACATGGGAATTTTCTATCGAAGAAAAAGAAAAAAAATATTTAAGCTGATAGAATAAAGGTTACAAAAACGGAAACATTTTGCTACATTTCCTAAATTTATCTTTGGAGATATAGATTCAATTTTCATTAGCAGAACCAAACCAAAAGAAAAAGTTAATGAATAATCAATAAGTTTATTTGCTATTGAAAGTGCATGAAGACGATTACTATTTTAAATAAGTGATTGCCATGATTTTTTTTTTAAATAATACACTGTTATCTGTAGTCTTGTTTCCTTCATACTTCTACGTACACTTGAAAAAATTATTACAGCCTATTTTCTACGAGCAGGGAGAGGTGCTATTCTTTTATTTAACTAATCAGACATATGTTTTAAAACATTCCAATTTTGTTTCCTTATGAAGCAAAGAATAAGAAAAAAAATCATTCGATAGTATAATTCTTCTTAAAAGCGATGGGTTAAATGAATTCTAGAAAAAGCAAAAGATTTACTTAAAAAAATTTATTGTGTAAGGTGATAAGATGTTAAGTACAAAAACTGATGAGTTTTGTTTTATTTGGCAAATTAATGTTTAGAAATATAGATTTATAATGTAATAAGTTTATGAAAGCTATAAATAGTTAATGAAATAATATAATTTTTCATATTTTTGAAATAGCATGAAAACCATCAATTTTTTTAAATGAGCGATTGCCATGATTTCTTTTGTATTAACTCTTCTATTTTTAGTACTTTTTTTCTAAATAGAATTGGAAAAATGTATTATTGCCCATCCTTGGAGGGAACAAAATATTTATTTTATTCCTTTACTTTTCAAACTAACTCATGTTTCAAAATCACTTCAGTTTTTCCTCATGGATTAAACATTAAGAAATAAGTAGTTGAATAACATGACTCTTTACAAAAGGATATCACATATATGTTCTGTATAATAAATAATAATTTTTGTGAAATGATTATGATATGACAGACACAATAAAATGAAATCTTAGAGAAAGTTGGAAGCCAGATATACAAATAAATAGTTATAACTTAAAGTGAAAATATAAAACCAAATTGATTAATATAATTTTGCATATAACATTATTTAAGTTCTTACAAACTTATCATTGTTATTTCTAAATTTTCACTCCTCACTTCTTCAAAAGCATAATAAGGAAATCTATGCTCCTCTAAAATTATTATTTCGAAGGAATAATAGAGGATAAAGCTGCAATCATGTTACTTTTCCGAGAATGAATATTGCTATAATTTCCATAAATCTGTTTTCTGTCTTCTTATAGTTATTCTTTTCTTGTTTCAATCAATTTAATTACTAGAAAATATGGAAGTTATTATATTTTTTTCAGACAGTGACTACATAGGTAGAGTTCCAGCACACTGCAACAGAACATATGGATGGTATATAAAACAGAATATTCCCCTGTTAAAGTGTAACACCCAATCAAATGTGGTTCCTCTGAACCTTGTGGAGTGTCTTAATGCCTGGCAAATAGATCCGTGATCAGTATGAATAGTCGTCACTATTGAGAGAGGATGGAGACCATGGTAGCCTAGTGGTTAAGATCAAGAACCTGTGGCCCGAATATCGAAGGGTTTGAGTCCTTGTGACACAGAAGACCCGCTGAGTACGGGAAACCCATGGATTAATTTTGCCAAGGCTTAATGTTCCATTCATGTTATCAGGAGAGGAAACTGCAGCTTAGATGCCGTTTTCATCACTTTACCGAGTCTCAAAATTACGAGGTCCATCGCCAGTAGTCTACGGTAGTTGTATATTGCGATGTTAATATAACACTCTCTCACTCATTCAAAAATTATTAAATCCTATAATTCAGTGCTTCTCAAACTTTCAATATTTGCGACCCATTATTCAATCATAATCTTCATCTCGCCCCCCTTCATACAATAACAATGTATTGAATTCAATAATACCTTGACGCTAAAGCTACAGTACGATTTTAACCTTTTAAGAACCACTGGCGTAAAATAGACGTCTCTCTCTGATAAAGCATTAGTTACCCTGGACGTATATATACGTCTTTCTGAAGTACGATATTTTCTGTGCACTGCTATTTCGAAAATTATTTCAATGACTTTGGAATGCAATGAAAAGACATTGACAGTGTTTGCGAAGGATTTACTAATTTCAGAGGAATTGCTTCTCCCCCAATACACCACATACGCAAGCGTACGTGGAAAACGGTAGCATTGAAGAGTGAATTGCGTAAATTTCAATCAGCAGTTAAAAGATTACTAATAAACAGTACAAATCATTAATATATGTGTTAATTTTTTTGTGTTCCTTTATATATGACTGGTAATTATTAAAATTATTCTTAACTTGATTTTGTAAGTTATTTATAAAATACGCCATCCTGTACTGATACATTTGTAAGTGTATTTATCAGAGAGAATAAATGTTTTTTTTGGTATTATGCCAGAAAGTTTTAATTTGCTTATTTCCTGTCATTCAATATTTTTTTAAAACTAATCTTTTGCTTCCGGATTTTCTATATGCTCGCACCCCCCTCGAACAGTTATCACGGGCCCACAGTTTGAGAACGGCAGCTATAATCTCTACATCCCAAATATCGAGTGTCCTTGGGATACGACCATCTCGTTTCCTTAGTCTAATGTTTCGTCCTCTATCAAATGCTGATATCTGTTCACACATTTGGCGATTAAGTCTATAAAGCATTGATTCAGTCCACGTGGTCTGCAAAACCACATAAGAAAAGAAATTAAAATCTTAGCATTGTAATTTTATTTGGTTAAGATGTTTTAAATGGATAATCTAAATATATTTATGCATATGTGTGTGGTGAGTCCCCAGTTCTTTATCTGTCATTTAGAGTAAACCTCCTGCTGCTTAAAATAGGACTCAGCTCTATTCATGACCTTGGGGGGGGTATAAAACGATTTGCTGAATCATTGGAATGAAGTGTCATAAACAGCTGTATTTTTCCTTATTCCTATCAATCACAAACACTTCAGATTAGAAGTATTCCACACAAGTCATGTTATATATATAAATATAAAGTTTGGAATCCATCACTTCATAAAATAACTAGATATTTCGTGAAATAATTAGCCAAAAACTTTTAACATTAAAATGTTAGATGATAAATAATATTTAAAAAGGAAAACATCCGAATATATACATGCATATATCCTTGTTGGCTAAATTTGCTCATTACAAAACTATACATAGAATAGATGTTATTTTTATCTATAGTTTACACAATTCATTCATTCAATACCAAATACTAAGAAAATAATTGATATTCCAAATTACATTGATATTTGCAACCATAAAAGAAAATAAAAGTATATGTTTCAAAAGAACATTTGCTTCAATTACTACTTAATGGCATTCTACATTTCAATTAGCAACGCTACTTTCAGGCTAAACCGGAAGTGCATCTAAAACACAGCATCTTATTCATTTCCTCTGCATTCAAAAACTTTTTAAGCAGAACACGCATCTTAAAGAATTAGAGTCTTATTTGGATTGATTTCAATATCAATAATATACACATAAGATAAGGTGAGGCTAACAAAATAAATATCAATAAAATCTTTACCTCTTTTGTCCCCTCTCGCTTTCATGATGAATATAATGATGATGGCCAGGAGCACTAAAGCCCCGACTGTCCCCATTAGCACTACTAAGACAGTGCTAATTGTGACCGGTTGACTGTCGCCTGAAAAGAAGTGAAAATAATGATGTTGAAAAAAATCATTATAAAAGTATTTCAATGAAAAGGTGAGTTGCGCGTGTTGTAATTACAGAACTAATGTTTATCGATCAAAAGAAAGATGCGCCATCAATACTCTGCTTTCTGTTCTTCGTAATTGACTTCATTGTGTATCTTGGAAAATGATAGATGAGGGTCTTTATTCAAAGAGTTTATTAAGATTCAAGTAAAGAAATGTTGATTTTATTATTATTATAGTTACTTACAACGTGGCAAATGTGTTAAAGATACGGATGCTTTTTTTTAAAAAAAATCCTGCTATCTCTAACACAGTTAAACTCTTTCTACATTTTACATTTCCAATATAAATTTTAGATTTAACAGTTTTCATAAAGGAATTGGCATTTTCAGCAATGAATGAAATGTATAAAACACGAAATCTTCTTGGAAATAAATTATGATATACTAATAGCAGATTAGTATGTTGATTAAGCAATATAATACGAATACATACAGCAACATAATACGGCCACGTATAAATACAAATGAATGAATACAGCTTACAAATGTAACAGCCATTTGTGATCAAATAAAAAAACGATAGTACTATTTCAGGTCATCACACACAGAAATCAATTACATAAAACGAAGAAATATTATCTATAGCCCATAAGAAATAGAGGCTAGTTTTCTAAATAATCTACTTGTAATAATAAGTTATCTAATTTTGTTCAATAAAAATAATATAAAATGTCTTACAAATTCTTGCTATGATTTACACTGACACTCATACATAAGCAACGCCCAATTTTACGCCGACTACTTTAAATTGCAGAAACAGTAAGAAGTGAATATTGTAAAATGTTTATATAAAACTAGTTCAGGAAATATTTTTATCCTAATAATAGAAGGATAAAAATGTTCATCTAATGGATCTTCAGTTTTAGAGTCAATACCAAGGGTCAGCTGTTAGCTCTGTTTTTGGTATTACCGCTGAAGACCTACCGTGCAGCGGGGCGATGCACGTGAAATCTGTCGAGAGCTTAAACGACCCCCCTCCCATTTGGTTTTCTATGGTAGTTAGGAGAGGAGGGTGACAGTTCACACACACAGGTGTCGTCCTCTACATTATGAGGTTCGTTGGCAAATGCCTCCGAGTATAGCTGAACAATGCGACGTTAATATCCCCTCACTCATTCACTCTGTCTTAGGTATATGGTTCTTTTGTTTTTATAATATGAGGGATCACAAACATATTCTTTGCAACACTTAGGCAGTAACCGCGGTAGTCTAGTGGTCAAGGTAACGGACTCGTGGTGGGCGTGCCATGAGTTCGATCGCATTACCGTTGAAGACCTTATTTGTAGGAGTAGATGCACATTGAATCTGTCGAGAGCTGAAACGTCAACCAGTTGGTGGGTTGTGGAAGTTAGAAAGGGGATGAGAGCTTAGGTGCTATCCTCGTCATTTGACTATGGTTCAAAATTTTGAGGTTTGTTGCCAAAAGCCCTGGTGTTGCTGAACAATACGTCGTTATTATTCACTCACTCACACAACACAACCGGATGAAAAATAAATGTATCTCGGGTTTATTATTTACAGGTCTTTACTTTTATATGTAACTAGTTGGAATTGGCAGGAGAAGGAATGGGAGTGAAATTTTGATGTGCACAACGTTATTTTACAGTTCAGTAGTTGAAGAGTTTTTAGAACCCTAAGATGACACCAGAGTGGATTGACCAGATATTTTTTTGATTTAAATACCAAAGAAATTAAAATGGATATTATTAGACTGCACCTTTTAGCATAATTTAATCATTCAAAAATAGCAAACACTTGAAATAGTTAGCGAGTTAGAAATGGTCTTTATTATCGTAAATGCTATTAGACGTCCTTGTATTAAATCTGGAGAATGGGTACTAAATAATTCTTGCAGCTAAATGAAAACTTGTCTCTTACTGTGGTACGTACATTTATTTGACTCTCTTTTAGGGTTGACAAAATAATTTTGCCACAACGTTATATTTTCGAAAAAATTAAACTTTTTTTTTCAATTTTAACTATTTGTGTTCTGTTTAATGCTTTGCACTAGTATTATTTCTTTTCTTTATCCACCTTCAGGTAAATAAAATACTCTCCCTCTTTTTGAATTTCACATCTCCAAATGCCAAATTTTATGTAAAAAAATGTTTAAGTTTCTTATGTTGCATATTTACCACCGTAAAGTCCGAGTGACTTATTACGGAATATAAGTGTTATGTTTTGCACACCATTTCTTTTTCCAAGTATCAAACAGTTTTGTTTTCTTTTTTTATGTTATTTAAATTTTTTTATATTGTTTCTTTTATATTCTTCGTACATTTTGATTGTATAAAAAGCTCATTGTGTAAACTTCAGAGGTCACAATTAAAGTGCCCATGTAAATGCCTTTGATTGACTTTCTCCAGCTAATACCTTTATACGTACTGAGACATAATAACATATTTCGATTGGAAAGATGTTCTGTATGCCTGTCTGCAGATACTACTTACAGGCTTCCCATAAAGTAAATGATGCGTATAACAGGGTGCTTCGTTTCTTTCTTATGAAATAAACAAGTGAACTGTGCATTTTTTATCTTCTTGTTACAATCTAAAGGTAACAGAATTTCACTTTGCTTTTATTTAGTGTATGCTTGCAATTTAAAATACGCATTGGATTATAATTCGACAGTTTTATTCATTATTGCTCTTACAATGAATCGAAAATCTTTCTCCAAATCGTTCAATAGAAAATGGCACCATGTCCAAATGAATATTGCAGTTTTAAGTAATACGAGTTTAAATGGAAATATATATATATATATATATATATATATATATATATATATATATATATATAATGGGAAATAGTGTGTTTTTTTATAATTGCTGTAAAATACAATAACGCATAAATATAAACTGAATTCACAGTTAAAAATAGTTTTAAAAAAAAAATTTCCATTTTTAGGATATAAATTGTAGTTTTTTTTCTTCAGATTTTCTAACAAACACAAACGTATATTTAACTTAATATTATTTTAATATTTTATTAAAATTTTAATATTAATTTTTAAAAAAAAAATGCATGTAGAGTGAAATAATTAATAATTACACTTAGGTTTTCTGGTTACGAGAGGAAAAATATATTAAATTCAAAAAAGAAATAAATAAATAAGTTTTTATTAGTGATTTACAACTTTTGATTTCTTGCATACTAAAACTCTAAAATAAATGCAACTCTGATATATACATCTCAAGTACATATAAATTTAATATACATGGTTATTAGTACAGTTTTTATTCGTAAGACGATGCCCCTCAAACTTTCAATATTTGCGACCAAATTTTCACATTCATAATTTTTATCTTTCTTTTTTTAACAATATATTGAATCCAATAATAATGTACTTTGAAGCTAAAGCTACAGTAAGACTTTAATTATAAATCGTACAGATATCAAGATAAATATTAAAATGCTTGTATGACAATCCCATGGAAAAGTCACTAATAATAATTAAACCTGTTCTCGTAACGTAACATTGATAATTTAATTAGCAAATACATTGAACAACACAGATACATTTATAAGTATATTATATCAGTGCAAACGCTCACTGTATTTCCTAATATGACAGAATATATTTTGATTTACTTTCTTTTAGTTAATAAATAAACTTTTATTTAAGACATTTTTATATGCTCGTGCTACTGACATAGGATTATCACGCCCCACAGTTTGAGAAACGCTTTTGTAAGAGAAAAAAATGTTTGCTGTATGAATTTGGGTAACTTTTTATAGTATATTATCTTCTTACACGCGAGTTGTTGTAGATCCTTGTGTAAGATTTATGAATCCAGACGAACAATTTTGTTAATATCTAAATGAAAAGAAATGATATTCAAAATATATTCATGAAATGTAATGGCTCATTATATGCTGAATTATTTCCTTTTGTCGTCATTTTCATATTCGCTCAAGACATGCAAAATTACTGTTGCATCTCTAATCATTTCTAAAGACGATTACAGTTAAATGCGCAATATAACATTAAAAAGAATCAATTTGTTATTTTAATTTTGAAGTTTTGAGCGAAAAGCAAATTATTTCTAAGGAATTGTATAATTCATATAATTCTTGTTTTTCCATTGCATTATTCATATGAGTTAGATCGTCATTTATCTTCATAAAATGTAACAAAAATTTTCATTCAATTTTTTCAGAAACTTTCCTGAATTCCATGACGGAAAAAACGAGTCTACTGAAAATTAAATTCTCACAATTTTGATTTAAAAATAAACTCTGGCGACAAATCACGTGAAAACAAGACTCCCTGATGCGTAGCGAAAACAAGAAAACAAAAATCAAAAACAATTCTAAAGTATAATTTTCTATTTACGAAATACAATTTCATTACCTTCAACTTCAAATATTTAATCATAGAACTGATTACGTTTTCGCTGGAAAATACCAATCTAGAAGCCAATTTTCAAATTCCCAAATCTATTACGATAAACGAAGAAAACAATTATGGACTGAGATGATTGAAGAGAAAATTGAAATCGAAGCAAAGAAACAGATGAATTGTTCCAGAAACAATTTACATTGGAGACGAAAGATAATGCAAGAAAATGAAACATTTGTCAAATATCATTAACTTTAGAAGCGTGGCTGTTGATAGGCTTAGGAAAAAGACAAATACAGGTAGTTCACTGAATCTTAAATGCATTAAAATTAGCAATGTCTCTAATTTACGTTATATTAGTTTCAGCTAAAGAAATCATTTCGTTTTCAGTATACTTTCATTTTTTTTACAAAAACCAGTCCAATTTAATCATTTATTTTTCCTAAGACACAGGGTTATTCTTCTCGTTGCGTATAAGAAGAATATTACTTTTAATACGTAAACAGGAGGACAAAAGTTATAGATGGAAAATATAAAAGCACAGCTACCATAAGATTACAGATAACATCAAAAATACGTCCATATGTTAAATCATGTAAATAATGAGTATTAGACACATTAAAATGAGTTCTATTTCGGGTATTTATTAATTTCGCACTATAAAGCTACAAAAGGACTATTGACGACGGACCACCGAATTTTGAATCATAGTGAATTGACGCTTCCCATTCAAAACTTCTACCCTACCCCACCACGAAAACTTTGAACCTCAACATATTTAACCTGCATCAGCGCCTTTCTGTAGCACTAGGGCTTGAACTAAGGACACGCCGGCCACTGTTCTAAGCCATGGCCACTGGCTCGGAAGCTACACCAAGGTACAACAATAATTTCTATTTGTAATACGCTTCCCACTATTATGCCACATTATTCATTTTATCTTGCTTGAAGTTCTGGCTTTCATCAAGGAAAATAAGTTTAATCCGTCATTTGTGTTATTTAATGTTGCTAAAAAGTTTCGCTTAAGTTCACAATAATGGCGCATCATCAATAACATAGGATTTTTATTAAGTTTTGTGGTCATATACTTATTTTTAATTTAATTATTATTGTACCAAAATTTTGAATACTGTGAATACATACACTGGTGTGCAAAAATTAAGGACGAAGTCAAAAAATTAGCATATCAGCTGAACGAAGAGGCAGAGCGGACAGAAAGACCAATCAGGAGATTAAGTGAGGTGATGTACGGTAGCACATGCGCAGATATGCAGGTAGACGTAATGGGGGAGTGTCTGAGTAGTAAAGCATGTTGTCGGTGTAAGATTAGTATTTCTGGCAAAGAGATTGCACACCGTATAGCAGTTAAAATCACACCGAGTTGCTGCCTCAGCGAGAAATGGCGAATAATCAATCTGTTAGACGACATATGGATGCTTTTACCCGAGGTCGAATGATTGGGAAGTTGGAGGAAGGTCGCAGTGTGACAAGTGTGGCTGCAGAGTTCGGAATTGCTCACAGCATCGTTTCACGACTTTGGAGACAATTTCAAACTACAGGAACTGCTATCCGGGGGTTCAGTAGTGGTCGTCCATGAGGAACCACACCCGCAGATGGCCGGTATATTGCCTTACAGCCCAGAAGAAGCAGGCGGGAAAAATCGCTAGACACACGACACAGGCGACTGGACGACCGATATCGCGTTTTACCGTGACCAGAAGACTGCACGGTGGTGGTCTGTTTGCACGACGCCCTGTACGGTGTGTACCTCTAACGCCTGCCCATCAGAGAAGGTGTTCTCTGTGGTGCCGGGAATACCGGAATTGGAGAGACAATGAATGGGGACGAGTACTCTTTACAGATGAGAGCAGATTCAGTCTGAGTAGCGATTCTCATCGCATACTCATCTGGAGAGAGCGGGGAAGCCGCAATCATCCCTCGAATATCATTGAAAGGGACAGGTATGGAGGCGGCGGTGTTCTCGTTTGGGGAGCATCATGCTTGGTAGTCGTACAGACCTTCACATCTTCGACGCAGGTTCAGTCAACGGGACCCGTTATTGTAACAAGATTCTTCTTCCATACGGGCGTCTTTTTAGAGGCGCTATGGGTCCGCAGTTCCTTTTCATGGACGACAATGCACCATGTCATCGCACAGTAGCTGCCGAACAGCTCTTAGAGAGTGAGGATATTGAACGTATGGATTGGCCGGCACGATCTCCGGATCTCAATACCATCGAGCATGTATGGGATTTTCTAAGCAGACACTTGGCAGCTCGTACCTTACCACCAGTAACGATTCCTCCGGAGCTTCGATTGACGCTGCAAGACGAATGGGCAGCAATGCCTCAACAACTCATTGACACCCTCATTCTCAGCATGGGCAGACGCTGTGAAACCTGCCTAGCAGTCAGGGGAGATCATATCCCCTACTAAAGACCGGATATTTCTTGCTGGACACCCATCACAGGGATGTTTCGGTCTTCAGTCGCATTGCGCTCCATGCTATTTTTTCAATAAAGCTTCTTTTTATCCCTCTGATTTCTCTTTTAGTAAGTGTTGCTTACATTACTCATGTCCTTACGTATGGGGGATCTTACGGTATTAAATGTGTTGATTTGGAATGCTTTTGTACAAAGTTATATAGAAAAAACCGTCTCGACCTTAATTTTTGCACACCAGTGTACATATTATTTGCTGTGTCATGAAGACAGGTACTTTTTTCTTCACTCTTAATAAACCCAGAAGCTCATAATAAGTTGGCTAACATATATGCCAATTAATTTTTCTTCTCAAGATTTAATACACATACATATTTTTAAATTTAATAAATTATAATGTGCTATTTTTAAGTGCTCTATAGATATAGCTTCTAATATAAAAATCATAAAAGAATATTAAAATTGGCCTTCTTGTTATTCTAATTATGCATTCAAAATCTGATACTTAAGATGTTGTTAAACATTATTTTATATTCACATTTTTTTTAAAAAATCATTCAAATTATCGAAGGTAAACATAAACCAAGACACTTCTAATTAAACGTGCACGAAAATAATTTATTCTTCTTCATAATTGATACTTTCACGTTACAACGGTAAAGCATTTTTTTTTGTACCTGTCTAATAACTTTCAGAAGATAATTAATGTTCCTGGGCAGAAATTTATGAACACGCGTAGAAAAGTTTTGCCTCTTTGTGAAGCATCAAGTGTTTTTCATTAGTTTCTAAAAAATTCTGGTGTTAGATGAACTCAGCGCTAAGATAATAATGAAAAAGAAAATAGATTATTTGAAAATGGATACAAGAAGAGTTGTTAAAAATTACTTTAGTCATTAATCTCACACAATATTTTCTTTGTTTAAATGAAGTTTTAACTGAATTTTATGCAAGACTAAACCTCTGTAACTGCAGTGCACGCATATTTAAGAATGCATATTGCTAGTTATCGCTCTAAAGTCTGAGGAGTTTTCTTGAGTGTAATTATATCATATAAATTGTTTAGAAAAGGAAAAGAACTGAAAAAAAATTCATTTAAAAAAACTCGTGGTTTAAAATATCTTTCAAATTACTTTCATCAATATAGCTGCGGGTCTCCAGTGTCAATTCTACTTAATGATTTGAAATTTAAAAAATAATAATTTAAATACACACACAATTCTGTAACAGATTTCACAAAATATTATTTTTGATGAAGGAACTGGACTGTTTTTAAGTTCTTTGGATCTGTGGGCTTTCACGCTACATTCTGAACTAACTCTAGTATTATGGAGGAAAATGTTATAAATTTCACTAATTTTATATTGGCATTAATCTTACTATAGTAAGTTGTCTGATATTGTTCTGAAACAATAATTTTAAACCAAAATTCTTAAATAAGCCAAAGCTTTAAGGACATTAAATAAACTATTGAACCTGGATGGATAATTTCACGGTAAAAAAAGTAAAAATAATATTTTGATAAATTTACCTTTTTATAAAGTATTATATTTAGGAAGGATCTTAAAGATATCTTTAGATATCTTTTATCTCTTTAAATCCTCTTTAGTCTCATGAACTTTCAAGTTTGCATTTCTCATTTAAGTAATGTGATCGGACGAAAGAAATCAATTAGTATTGATTAAAACAATTTTAATTTATTGATTTATAGTAATTAATTGATAGATTTGTTAGAATACTCGTATCTGTAGCCAAAAAAACCTAGAATATATTTTCAAGTAACATCTACTAATTATAATGCAAATTTTATAAAAAAGTTTGCAAATTGCATTTTTTTAAAATAACTTTTGAGCTTTATTCTTCAAAATAATGTTTGTTTTTTCTATCAAATACAGCCAATATATGTTGTGCAATTAAGATAATTTATTTTTATCTGAACTATTTATAAACTTCAATTCATTTCTGTCATCTCCATAATTTAAAAAGATTTTGTTTTTCATTATTTCAATGCTTTATCACCTATAATTTTTTTAGAATCAAAGAATCATGTTGTTAATTATATTTTTATTAAGGCTATATATCTGAACTATGCATGTTTTCTTTCATTTTTATAATTAATGATATTGAAATAATTTGTTAGGACTAAGTTATCCAAGCTGTTTTTTGGCTTAGCTTCTATAATTTTTTTAGGATCTTAAAACAGATGTATAACTGTGAACTAACAGAAGAATATCTTACGAAATATTATTAATATAGAAGTGCATTTTCCTTACTATTTTAGTTGAATCTTCAAGTTTGTATGCTGTAATACTTTTCTTATTATTTTGAAATAAACATGATGCTCTCTATAAGTTGCTTCCGACTCACACACACATAAATATTTCTTAGGGGCAGCATAATTTTAGGCAATACATTTCAGGTCAGTGTAAATGAAGTGATTTGAATCTTCTATCCCTCCCCTCTTCCCTGATACTTCGGTACATCACGTATGGGATGTCTTTTTACCCAACGAAGTGCTGAATCTGGATATGGTCTTAACTCAATGCATCATCTACAGTCCCCCAAAGGGATATACAATCATCCATTAACATGAAGTGTTACCTTGCAAGATTTTGTTTCATTTGTATTATTAGTCCCTTGGTTATGTTCTATATGTGTTAAATACGATTAATTTCTTCGCTGGATTTGTCCAGAATGTTCCTGAAACTAATTACAAAAGAGTTATCCTTATGGAAGGCTAAATTGTCATTCTGAATCATTCCCTTGTATCTTCTAGTACATAGAGTCTATTGAAAAATTGCACATAACATTCTAAATAATAATATATATATATCTTCAGTTTAACCAGGAGATCCAGTCTACATCATTTGAAAACAGCTATGATTAATTAGAAGCCTCAATTTTATTGCGCAGCGACTTTTCTTATATTGGTCCCTTCGTCTGGTGAAGCCTGCTTGCCACTTGAATCCTATCTTAAAATCTTACTAATTATGTGAGTATTCGTCTGCATCTCTTATTGATCAGACGTGGTTGGTAACTCTATTATTTATAGCGAGAGGCAATACTTCAAATTAACGTGTATAATATCGGCATACTCTATTGCTCAACAAATCAAGAAATGTTGAATTCTCCAATGATTTCTGAATTGAAATATCCCATACGTTTCAGTTAGCATTTTGAGTTCAAAATTGAGTTCAATTTCTTGTTATCTGTCCTTAAAAAATAACAATACTTTTCTTATGAGTTATTTGAGTATAAGTAAAGGTTCTGAATGAAGGACTTCATGTTTATATATTTATCTAGTTTTTTTTTCTTATCACAATGCTATTGTTGTCTATTTGTATATAAATATTCTATGACGTTAGTTACTTCATTTTATGTGCATTTATCCCATTGAATAATAACAATTCATCATTTGTGAGGCGATTTATAATAATAAAGTGCGATACACATAATTGTGAAAATTTTTATATGCATCTAGATGGTTGATTTTCTTTAAATGAATAATTTGAAATAAATGTTTTATGACAAAGTTTATTGCAAAATCGTAAGTCGTAGAAGAGTCTTGTTAATAAATGTATGAAATATCTGCAATTTGAGTACTATTCACTTAATTATACTGACACACAGTTTAAATTTTTATAAGTAAAATCTGATTCGGTTATGGAGAAATGTTAGCCAAAATAAATTAATTTTAATTTACTTAAATTTATGTATGTATAAGATAATAGACATATTTCATTAACTATATACATTAATTTACCTTGCACTCTCTATTAATAACTTATATATTACTATAAAGTATAATCAGCATTACCAGTTCACGTAAACTATGTTATAAGCCATTAGAATTGAAATTTCAGAAGGTAAATATTTGTTCATAACCGGAGAACAAAATTGATGCATTAATAAGGATCAAAATACTTCAATAATTCCAAAGTAATTGTTTTAACCTAATGGAATAATTTTGATTAATTCAGATGGATTGCTAATACACCTTGATGCTTAAGAAACATATCAAATTTCATATGAATAAAAATAAAAAGCACAGTGATAATATCCATGAGTTACACTGTTATTGTCCAAATTAATACTAAAAACTACAGTGGTATTGAGGATGAAAGTATTCATTTAAAGATCATTGCAGTTCAGTTTGCAACCCATCAATCTTTGAGATACTAAACACACAATACTTATTAATGTTCTGTATTATACATGTTGAATGAGTTTTAAATAAAATCATTAATATAGTACTAGAACTCCAGATACTTCTTTCAATATACTTCCTTTAAATGTTATTCAATATATTTTAAGTAAACTGTCACTCTGTAGAAAATTTCAAAAAATAAAATATATTTTTTGTTCTTTGCTAAGGAAATTACTTTAATGTATTCTGGATACTGCACAAAGTTTAATAATACAGTAAACATTGCTGTTCCTATTACCATTTTTATGAAATAATTTTAAATATTTAATTAACTAAATCTAATGATTCACACCCATATAAAAACGATAAAAAAGTGATGTTAAACGATTAAATTTTACTTTCATTTATGAAAATATACGGATACATGTAAAATACTAAATGCAATCATATATTTTAATGACCCTAAATAAATTAAAACGAATTTCAAATCTCGACTTTTAACAAGTGTTAGCATTTGTTTAAAATGCTTTTAGTAATGGCTTTGTTTTATTTAATAGTAAGCTTGATAAGCATCCTTTAATAAAAGAAATAGAAGAATCTAAAACACAAATCTTTCACAAATCTAGACCGAAGTGCTCGAAAGTGCTTATTCTTCAAAAATATTCGCTGAAAATATAGTTTATCCTCATATTTCCTGACAGTTTTGGGTAAGAGTTCAGCTCTTTGATTATTGAACAATATGATGGCTGTATATTTCTTCGCGACATAAGGTCTAGTAATGTGAGCCGATAAGGTTTGTAATTTTGAACTACAGTTAGATGACGAGTTTGACATATGAGTTGGATGGCTGCTTTCATTACCCAAACTACCGGAATATCTTCGCTCGTTCGTATCCCAAAAACTTTCATAAAAATTGAATTGAAGCTGAAATATACAGCAATTTCTAATATGAAGGAGATAAATTTAAGTTCAAATATTTTAGATTATGCTCACGTTTTTGAATAATTGGCAGTGATTTATTTCAGAATTATTTTTTCAAATTATCATTTATTTCCGTTGGATTTTCTTAAAAAAAAATCTTTTGGATTATTCTGTACCAAATAAACCTTACGCTTCAGAGTTGTGCAAGTGATATTGACTGTACTTTTTTTTAAAATTGTAGTCAATTTTAAATTAAGATAATATTTTTATTACAAATTTTATGATACTGACACGAAGACTCTAAATTTCAATTTCTTTTCACACACACAAAATAAATCATCCTAAATAAAGGAAAATAAGTTCCGGAAACTACAAATCGATTTTTGTATGACGCACTATATAAAACTTGCACTTGTGTTTCCAGGGATATTGTGTATCTAAATAATGAAAAGATTAGAAAAAAATAACTCAAACTATAAAAAATTTAAAAAAAAGAAAATATTTTTGCATTTTGCGTTTTTGAAAAAATTGAAGAAAAACGTACAATAAAAATAATAATAAACAATGACAGAATGTCATTCTTGATTAAGAATGTTTGCTACATCCGCTATATGAACTTGTTTATGGCGAAAGAAAGCTGCATTTTTACCAAGTGTATTTGGGTCTCAATATTTTGGGGTATTTTTTAAATAAAAGGATAAAAGCAAATAGGAAAAATTGGAATTTAGAACAGAATATTTTTGAGTCACCAAAATTTTTTTCACTTAAATAATTATTAAAACTAATTGGTCCAATTTTAAATAGTTAGCGGTTTTCACCGATTTATCTTGCTTAGAACATAAGAATTTTGGGAACTATGTTAACAAATTACTGAGTTAGGAGGAGAAAGCCAATTTTCTATCATATTTATATTTTTATTTTTAAAATAATTATCGCGGTTTTCTTACATTTTGAACATCAAACTGAAACAAAGTCTTCCTTTGAAAATTCGCTTACGAGAAACAGTTTTACTTATAAATCTTTCAATAAATAAGATTTGTGATAGAAAATTAAAATTTAAAATGTATGAAAGAGTTATGTGTATTGTTATGAAATGCAAAACTTGCACATTGTATATTTGATTTATTAACTAAATAATTTTTTTTTAATGTTTAGTGACTATCTTTGTGAATTATCAATGTAAATTGATATTTTTATAAAATATGTTATATAACAATTATATATATATATATATATTTCGCAAGATTAGCTAGATTCAATGTTTATCGTCTAAATATAATTTATGCATTTTAAAAACCCTAATTGATTATTCGATTTAGATTAGTAATAATAATCTGAGTGTACAGTAGAGGGCATTATGCCGTAAGAAAACTATTAAAATAGTGATGAGTTATTTTCATTTCATAGAAATTATACTCGAGCTGTATATACCAACTGATATTTTATATTTATCAGCTGGTATATATTTAAAATATGTACCAGCTGATATATATTTTAAATATTGCTGCTACGTACAATGCCTCTTTTTAAACATGTACCTAATTCATTTATTATATAATATTAATGTGTCTCAAAAACCTATGTTAAAAAAAACCCACCAAAATAGATGTGCTTCGTAAGGTAAAAGTGATCCACATTATGTAAAAAAAGAACTATGTATGATGAAACAAATGATATTCAATAAAAACCGAATAAAAAGTGATGAAACATTAACTGCATAAGATTCTAGATACCAGCATTTGCTTTTATATAATTGAAAAGGAATAAAAACCTTGAGTAAATATACCAAAAAAAAATGATAATTAAAAATTCATCGTTGCTTGATAGAAAGTACTTTCGATAATAGCGAAATAAATGCAAGCTGCTGTTCACACAAGAAAATCTATCGTGTCAAAAGTACTCGATTCCATCGTCGAATTTTGATATATAATGAAGTTTTGTGAAACTGAAATTCTTTTTGGAATATTTTGCTCTGCAGGCTTTTTTTAGCTTGAAAATGTGTTATTCATTCAATTATTTTGCGAATACCTAGGTAATTATTGTATACATTTTTGGTAAAAAAAAATATATTAAATTTTCTTTGGAATTTTCAGGCACCTTCTATAATTGTATCATTGCTTAAAAAATATTTTTCGGACTTGCAACTTGGTAACTCTTAACTCTTAGCAATAAACAAGAAAATAATTGATAAATTTATTTTCTATTTGTCGCATAACAGTCAGATACCCTAAATCGTGTTAAAGTAAGTCAATCGTTGAAACAATGAAATAAGGCTTTTTACTGTACATTATTATTTCGTACACGTATTAAAATAGTTAGGTATATAAATAATATATTAGTTTCTGTAACTCTTGTTTGATTTTATTAAAATTATTTAAGCGAGAGAGATAGAAAGATGGATAATTATTGATTTCCTTTTCTCGTTTATCATGGACAATCATAAATCAAGGGATAAAGTTCTTATTCTAACAGAATCCATCATGAAGAAGAATTGAAGCTTTTCTATTAACTAGCCTTGATTATTAAAGTGTAACAACTAACTTTTAACCAAAGACTTTTTCTTGTGGAAGAATAACGGAGAATTAGGTTGGGGAATTCTCAAACCTAAAGAAATTGTGCAATTGATCAATAAATTTGATTCCGAACTTAGTCACCTCTCAGATAATGACTATGCTGCAGACAAAACATTTCAATCACGTATATTTTAAGGTGAATCACGTCCAGATGAGAGTGGAGATATTTGTATCGGAAAGACTATTTTGGGTCGTTCATTGAAATCAAAGTATTTTGAACCCATTCACTTCATTGATTTAGCTATAACAAATCTTTGGTTTCAATACAAAGAAGGTGCAATGTCAAATGAAATTCCTGCAAAAAATTAAATTAAACCCCTTAAAATTTAAGTTAAAAATCCTTGACCGTTAGAAGCATCCTTTCTACTATTAACAAAAGTATTTTAATTGATGATGAGTAGATAGCAGTTTTGTAATTTTTCACGGAAAAAGATTAAAGTATTACAATCCGACTGTTAAATAACAATGACAGGATAAAAGGCATGACATGTATAGACATTTTCGATGCATTGATGTCATTTCAAAGGATTTTACGAGCAGGTATGAAAAATGCGAAAGCGGTTCAAAAACATGTGAAAAAGGCAATGTTTCTTTATGCCTTTCAAAAACAAACTTTCACAGTAAATAAATATTAAGTCAATAAAAGAATTAATTATGCATTAATGATTTCCTTATTTGTAACAATTGCAAATAAACTACGTTTGTTTCGTCTATCAACTGAGAACCAAAAAATATATATCTCGTAATATTTCACTGGTTATGGTTTCACAAGAAAGGCCCGACCCGTCGGGTACCAACTGCAATCCAGGATAAATTGGGCATTTTTTTTTATTACTATTTTTTCCTGTACCATTGGGGTTTATATAGTATATATATTTAAAAAAATTCTGAAAAATAGAAAATTTGGCTGAAAATCATTAAAAAAAATATGAGAGAGTATCCCTGCTAAAAATCTGCATTATACCCGTAGGGCGTACAGATTCTTTCTGACGAGATTGGCGAAAATATTATTCTGATTACTGTGTTAATTATCAGAATAATTTAATATTTAAGGATAACAATATTTCGGATCATAAAGGGATCTTAAAAGTAACTGTAAAACCTTGGGAGCGAGCTATTGCTAGCTTTACTCTAATTGAGCTGCGTTTTTGAGCAGTCATTTCACAGAAGATCATCCGAGTAAATGAGCGAGGGTTGATTTAATGATTCGCTCCTAAAAATCTGCGTGGCCGTGGTAGCCAAGTGGTCTAGGCATCGAATCGTGGCTAGCATGTCATGAGTTCGATCCCAGTACCACTGAAGACCCGCCGTGTAGGGGAGCGATGTACGTAAAATCTGTCGAGAGCTCAAACGTCCTCCCTTTGGTGTGGTGTGGTAGTTAGGAGAAGGGGTGCCAGCTCAGGTGTCGTCCGCATCACTTGACCATGGTTCAAAATTAAGCGGACCGTCCCCAAAAGCCCTAGTGTACCTGACCAGTGGGACGTTAATATGCACGCACGCACTCTAAAAGTCTGCATAATTGTGTGAAGCAAATGTGGAGTTCAATGTATCTTAGCTCAGAATGTCCACAAAATCTTCTGCCAACGACTCAAAATATATATTTAATGGATCTTTTTCTAAATTCAGCAAAAAATAAATAGCCAAAAGCATTTAATATATAACATATAATGTGCAATATGTAATATATAAACATTATATTTAATGCATGTTCATTTTTCATTATTTTTCTCCTTAAAATGATCAGTATATCATCGATAACTCCCATGTTGGAATTATAAACTTCGTTGTTCTACATCCTAGGTAATCAGAACAATGAATCCATATGCAATTTTGTAGTGGTAGTAATTTGAATTTTTGCTGATAGCAATGATTTTTTAGTAATTTGAATTAGCATTCAAATTACAACAAAACTGTAGCTGATGTTATTTTACAAAAAAAATATATTGAAATAAATAATAATAAATCTATAATCATTTATTTCCATTATTGATTATGAAGATTTAAAAAATATAATGAAGCTATTTTCAATAAAAAAGAATTCATAGGAATACATTAGACAGAAGCACACAAAAATATCGCTAATTAATTTTTAAGTTGGATTATATTAATATGACAATTAAAAATATTGTTTACAGCTGTTTGTTTATATGAGAATCAACTATTTCAATTTTTGTGATAACTGGATTTCTTCCCGAAATATTTGATTGCATTCTATGAACAGTTAGATATTGGCACGGAAATAAACACATAACTCATATACTAAATTTATTAGAACAACGAGTTTTAAAAACTTATAAATGCACTTATTTTTCTTATTCTTTCCAGTGTAAATATATATCCAGCATCCACGATATTTTTCAAATAAATATTCGTATCTTTCCCTTTCACACAACATTCCATCTTCAGTTTCATTTGTATGGAACAATCCAGCACATACCGCAGCCAGCTCAGCGATACATTGTTGGGGAGAAATCACAGCGATGCACGCACGCCACAAATCACAGCACAGATTTATACGTGGGAATTACATAGGGAAGCAGCGGGGTGTAATTCACCGTATTAGATTTCGGCTGCATCTGACGCTTACGTGGCGGAACTTGATACGGGTTTTCTACGTCAGTGGCGTTAGGTAGTGGTGTGTTAACGTCTCATTTGTGGCCGCACGCCCCTGAAGGTTCATTAAATGCGCCTGTTGGGAGGAATGCTCCCTTTATTCCACCCTTAAGTGCAAATAATGTTTATTTGGTGTTTAATTCGTGTTAAGATTTGGATACGGGTCGTTTAGCTGAGTAGGATTATACGCAGAAATTATAAGTTATATGTTTTTACATTAAAGACTTTTAAGAAATCTAGCTTTAATGGTTAGCAATAAGTATAAGAATTGCTTTTAAAGGGATAGCTTGCGTATAAAACAAGAAATAAATTATGTACTGATTTGTGTCCCGTCTGTTTATAAAGTTTTTTTAAAGAATTAAATACTTTCTGCAGCTCTATTTTAAAAGCTCTAATAAATTGTAGACATTCCGCTAATGCAATTTGGAATTGATTCATTAGAGAAACTTCTAAGGAAGTTTTAAAAATAAACAACACAAATTATATTTTCAAGTAAGACATATTATTTTCACTGAAACACTTTGCAATGCAAATCAATAAAATATTAATTATTAAAGTTTTTTGATAAAAAATTTTCTTATTTAAATTGAAGAGGAAATTAAATTCTTACTTCAACCAAAATATTTACTTACGTTATGAAGATTATTGATCTAGTTTTCCCTTAGAAAACTATGTATATCTATAATAATTTTCTTCATTAAGAGAAATCCGTAAATACTAAATAATTTTATTATTGTTTATAGTAATTCAATGAAAAAAGTTAAGTTTCGCATAATAAGATTTGAATTTTTAAATATATCAGTATTTAACTTAAATAGTTTCATTGTTCAAGAAAAATAGCAAAATATTCACTACTAAGAAATAAATAGCTACATTCCCTTTCCCCTCCCGTAAAAAAAAACAAAACTACATTTGAAAACATTCAGATTGAGCAGCATGGTATATATATATATATATATATATATACTCGTATCCTGACTTGACAGGAAGACTATAATTTAAAAACCACTTAAATCAATTAGAAAAATAAACTTAAGAACTAAATCACACTCTAATGACTTAACCTTAATCCAAAATCGACACATTCAAAGCTATATCGAGGAGCAAGTGAAATATCTTGTATTTACGTCTTTAACTCAATCTTATCTCTTGTATGGTATTGTTACTTAGATCAGGCAAGCATTTTATGTAAAAAAGCAAGGCTGTTTTTCATTGAGAGATTGAAATTTATTTTCAAAAAACAATTCGTGAAATACAGCAGTTGTATGCATATAATAAATCTCAGAAGACCTACACACACCTTCTAAGGCGTCCAGACAAAATACAAGTATGATAAAGATTATTCACAAACACATGCTAGTACTATTCAACATCCGAAATAATCACTAATCACCGGTCGACTCTCCACGGTCAAATCAATACCAACTAATCACTAGTCAGAACAGTATTAACTCAGTTTCAGCGAGTGACTCCCTATTTAGGGGCCTCATTGATCTTTCGAGAAAGATTCACTTACACCATAGATCGTGATATTAGTAGATTTCTCCACTAATTTACAGAAGAATCTATATGTTTGCGAATTTGCCAAAAATTATCACCAACTTAGTTGCCAAAAATTATCCAATTTGTCTCTATCACCAAGATTTCTCCAAATTTCATCGAGAATTACCATTATAAAGTAAGGAACGGCATTGCTTGCGAATATTACAATTTTAACATAAAAGTAATACCACAGAAAGTAACGTTAATGTATTACACATCTAGATACAAATTATTTACACTATTTTAAGTATTCTATACACAAAATTCGTAACGGTATTTTCTCTTCTCTCTGATCTCAATGGTATCTGATAATAAAAGTGTACATAAAACAGAAATGGATAAAACTCTCCTTAGTTCAGAGCAAATTTGTGCAAATTAGATTTGAAAAATAAATGTAAATTCACTTGAAACAGAATTAGATTTTAAAAAATAATAATAAATTACAGTCGAAGCGGAAAAAAGAGCAAAGCACAGCAGCATTTTAACGATGTTCAAGAGCTACACAGATATACAAACCGAGCAGCAATTTGATATTGTATAACGAAATAAAGACGTCATATATATACAAAAACTCAAATAATATTATCCAATTAATTTTTTTCATCTTTCATTTGGAGAAAAAATATTTTTAAGCTGAAGAGCTTAATTAACAGTTAGCAAGCATCAAAAACATTAATAAATTCATGTAATATTTGTTTCTCTGGATGACTTTCGAAAGAAGACACTTGAAAAAGTAATCGGAATAAGTATGATTGCGGCGTTCATAACAACTTACTAGATTAAGTAAAAATTCATTTTCCCAATAACAAATACACTGATATAATGATAATTTTAATTAATTATTGGAATTTAAAGCTCAATAACGTCATTATTTCATAAATTTATCCATATATATATATATATAATGTTGATTTATTTTATGAAATTTTCTCAGGCACACTTATATTGATATTTAATAATTACATGATATCAAATATATCCCACCATTTCAAATTATATCACTTTTATTTAATATATTAAACTCATGCCTGCCGTGTGAAATTTAGGTTTTTAAATAAATGTTTATTGAGCAAATTTTGAAATTTCTTTGAAGTAGGAAGAGAAGTTTTTACATATTTGAAGAAAAATTTATTTTCCTTATTTGCTTAGTTGTTTAATAAATTGTTAGTAATTAAACATATAAAACAAACTTAACTTAACTTTGACGTGAGTCATAAAGGATTCTCTGACTTCTTAGAAATTTAATAATAGAAAAAAATTGGTTTGCAAATTAAATTGAAAAGAAAAAAAAATATATGGAATTTTGTTGGAAGACACACACAAAAAAAAAAGAGGAAAAAAACGAACTATATTTTCAAAAATTATTTTACCCTCATCATTAAAAAATATGTAATAATTCTTACCTTATTATAATACTAATTAATTATTAATGTAATGAATGCTTGTTTGATATAATTGTAGTAACGCATGGTTAAAAGTTATTCCTATTTCGTGAAAAACTTCATGTGCTGAAATTATACATATAGGGGGTATTAATGAAAACTTTTTAAAAAAATGGAAAGTGGGTCTATAAAATCTCATGAATATAAATGTATTTATGAGTTATCATTTTAGAAGTTTTCACAACTTAACCAATTTCCCGGAGTTAACACAAAAAGAAGGCATTTTTTTTACTCCTTGGCTTTGCCTCAATATAACGAAATGCAATCTTTTGTTTTTGGAACTTGATATAAATTCTTTAATTGTTCTAAAAGAAGATAATATGAATACTCTAAGTATTTCCTACATTGAAAACATCTACTATGTAATTTCCAAGACACTCAGTTAAATTTGTTACCGTAATTTAAAATGGATATATGATATAAGTTAAATTAATTTTAACTTGAAAATATTTTAAGATCATTCAAACTAACGTAGCAGAACTGTTTTTCATTATTAAATACGCTTATGAAATTGCACATAATATTGAAGAGGAAAGATTTTAACATTTTTATGGTTATCAAACACAGCATTAAATAGAATAAAATGTTTGCAATTTTTCAAAATTCAATGGAGAGTTACTTATTTATTTAAAACTAGAAGAATAAAATACGATTTATATAAAAAAAAAATTAGATTCTGTACCGATGGACGGAAAAGCGTTCGCATTTTTAATGCATTTTCATTTTTATAGTGAAAAAAAAATTGTAATTCTCTGCGACAATTAATGAAATTTAAATCAGAATCTGGCATGAATCCTATTCATTTTTCTGTGCAGAAAAAGGAAAGAATAAAAATACCAATTTTTGTTCTAACATTGATTAAAAACATCATTAAATCAAGATTCGAAATAATATGTGATTTATTTGGACAGCTCAATTGTCGTCCTCGCCACTTTACTGCATTTTAAATCTATGAGGTTTGATGTTATTAGAGTTTTTGTGTTGCTTGTAAATGAGACAAGTTACTAAAGATCCAAACAAAAAAAATCTAAGAAACTTCTATAATACAGAAACATTGTATTGAAGTCATGTGTGACAGCATACTTTTACTTTCTAATCAACTAAAAAGAAACAATATTCAATGTAATAAATTTGCATTATCGTATCTGATACGTTGTTCAGAGGCACAGATGACAACGTAAAATGAATTATTATTTTTAAAGGAATACTTTCAGTATGAGGCTTGTTTTTAGTTCTAGTGGTTAACTCTTAATTTTTTACAACACGTAAAACTGTTCTTTGAATAATTCAGAAACATCTGCATCTACTTACCTGTTCTAGGTTCTGCAGCGAACAATGTTCTGGCCGTGAGGGCCACAGACGTGCTCTTCCCCTTAGGATTGGAGGCATACAGAACCAGGAGGTACGAAGAACTGGAACTCAGTTTTTCTGCCACAAAAACGGGACTCTCAGTGGTGGTTAGGTTCATGATGAGCTGTTCAGCCATCATGCTGTATACCTCCATGTGAAATGTCTGCGGTAATCCACCGTCATCTCCCGCATCGCAAGCCAGCATGAGGATTGTTGAAGTCTGATTCGTGATTGAGCAGTTTTGTATGGGTTCTGGAGGACCTGTGAAAGACAGAGGATGGATTGTTTTCAAATAATATTATACAATACAAAATAACTTAAAAGTAGAACAAAATTCAGTAAATATTTTGATATACAACACCATCTTGTATCTAATCAAAGTTCCATATCAAAAAAATATATATATACTAATCTTTACCCTCCCGCTACACTGGATATTTCATGATGTTGTACGAATTTATTCTGCTAAAAATTATTGATATTTAACATTTAGCATTTGACTTTATTGAAAAGCACCCTTATATATATAAATTTCACCTCTTCATTTTACTATTCACTTAAGATTTAGATTTCTAAAATTGAAGTAGAATTATATTTTACATTTTTATCTCAAAGTGGATTTCCGTAAAACCCATTTCTAGTCGATGTTTACTGAACAAAATGAACATGCCATGTAACAAATTTCAAGTCTGTGTGTCCAATATTTTCGAAGAAATCTGTCTGAATGATTGAGTGAGAGTCCCCTTTCTCCTTTACATATAGACTCTACACTTTATATTCTGTATTGGAATTCAAGAACGGATCCCGAACGTCGCTTGATATAAAGAAACATAACATGTTTACAGATGACCTCTAAATTTTAGTTACATTGTATGTTAAATTAACATACAAATATCCATGATGACAGATTATTTTTCTTGTGTCATTTTCACTTGATGTACATTTGGATACCACTACTCTCCGTTGGCACTCGTACTTGGTGAATAAACTCCGTTTTCGTCTATTGAAGGGGAACTTGAAACCCTAAAAATGACCAAAGTATCGTTTTTTTAAATACTTTTATTATTGATATTCATTGCATTACTATCTTTAGATTGATATATCACTTTTGTATGCCTGAAAATTAGAAGTTCTAAAAAACATTTCAAACGAAAAACATAAACAAGCAAACAAGGCAATTCGAACACATCTAAATAAAAAAGCTTTTTAATAAAAAAAAAATCTGTTTTTAAAAGATAAATAATAACTATAAAAAAGGAAGCTGTCAACTATAGAGCAATACATTCAGAAAACATTACAATGATATAAATGTTCTTCATAGTGAAATATGTGAACATGCATTTTTTTTTATATAAGTATTAAGTACATTAATAATTGCAACATTTCAGTTCTTATTCCTCAAATGTTTTGCATAATAAATATAATGTTTCAAAAATGATAACAGAATAATAATCATAATATATAATGAAAACAGAAACTAATATTTGCGTCGAGAGGGAAAAAACAATTGTAAAATTTTATTTGATTTTCCTTATGCAATTAATATTACACCAAACAAATTAAATTTAATTTAAATGATTAAAACGAATCATTTATAAAAACAATTACTTTAAATGTTATGAAGAGCAATCATTTTTAATAAAAATATGTGACGAATGTCTTAAAGTGGTACTTAAGTTTATTTAAGCTTATTATAATTATTTTTTTCAGACTTATAAACTTTAAAGTGGATTTTTTTTCAGTACGTGCTTTGTCAACACATCAATGCATTCAAAATGATACTCCTTCTACAATTATTCACCAATCACTACAACTTTTTTCTGTAAGTGCTATGTAAAACATGTAACCAAATTGGGGATCCATTTTTCTTCAAAATGAATATTTTTTACTTTTTATTAAAAACAATTAAAACGTAGTAGATATTTTATTTTTGGTTGAGTTTTACCATGTATATCAATATTTTTTCCCCCAAAACGTATTAAGTTAAGTAAAATAGATTCCTAAAGTTCTTTAAAACATCTTTAAGAATATTACAAACAAACAAAAATTTAGGTAAAAAAATTTATAAATACAAAAAGAGTTAATGTTTTAAAAAATTCAGTTTTCTTTTAAAATTAAAATTTCTTAAAATTGTGTGAACATTATGTGCAACCTTTAACTTTGTATAATTTTTTTGTATAGAAACATTCTGTGAAATGATAAGAAATATTTTTTAAATTTGTTCGGAGGGTACCAAGTCCCCATCAGCATCCTTTTTTTTCTGCAAAAGTCCTGCTTTTACTTACATATCGCTTATTTGCAGATTTGAATTTGACTTGCTGTTCGGCAGGAGGAGGAGGCACGGCAGTATAGCTAACATACAACACACATTTGGATAAATAAGTCGTTATATCGTTTATTTTTAATAAAACTGAACTGTAATGCATAATCCATCTTTACTCTTTTTTTTAATACAAAAAGCGTAGACTCTTACTTGAGTATTCCAAATTAACCATCTCAAAGAGCCTAAGCATGAGCAATCTAATTATGTAAGAAGAAAATTTTAAAAATAGGCTTTTAATTGGTCAAGATAAGTTATTAAAATAGGGAGGGAGAGGGCTAGTTATTGAGTTTATTGAAAAAATGTAGGAAAGAACAGCCAGATAGTTGATCTTAAAATCAAAATTACAAATCTTAAAAAACATGAAAACTGATAAGTCGATGTACAGAATTGCCAGATGCAACAGGCATTTCAGAATCGTTAGAGACTAAAGAAAGTATTAATACTAGTAAAACTGCTGTAAAATAAATTATAAAAAAAAATCAAATATTAATTATGTAGCTTACAAGCATTCGGTGGTGTCTCTATTTTAACTCTTCGCTAAATACGACCTAAATAATGTTTTATGCTTAATGTAAATAAAACAAAATAACGTGAAATTCCTACCTCCTGAGAAGTTCTCCCACAAAATTGAGGCTGAACCGAGTCAAATTGTACTGTCACAATTAACATTACAATACTGCAATTAGCGCAGCTTTAAGCATAATGCTTAAAGCTGGGGGTAACGACAGAGAAAAATATAGCCCTTTGCCGTGAAAAATTCAATAGGCCTCGATCTGACACCGTAGATCAAGAGGCATCAGAAACAACACAGCCACAACATGATTTAGGAAAATACAAATCACTAAAAATATTAGAATTTTAGCTTTTATGTATTAACAATTACAAGGTTACTTGTTAATATTACAAGTTTACTATAAATTAACAGTACAATTGTAGTGATTAGAAGTACAATTGATCAGTGCCATGGTGAAGCCAAATATTTATGTTAACAAGCTCTAAATCGGTGATGTTTTTCGTTTCTTTTTTTGTTTTGTTTTTTTTAGCAAATTTTAGGTCTGTGTTCCACTTAAAGACGCTCTGAAAATGAGTGGCAGATTGTTAATTATTTATTTGATCAAAGTGTTTTTTCTGGAATGGTTTTATAATTCAAAACTAGAAGTCTGGTGACGAGATGCTTTGTCTTTGCCAATAGCCCACGTGAGGCTTTTAAATACTTTAATACAAAATCAATACATAAATTATATGTTAGAACGGAACACTTTTTACTCTCTTTAATAACTTATTACTGTTTATTTAAACAGTTGCAACAGTCTAACTGAAATTGCAAATTAAATTTTATAACATGCAGTTTGCAGTGTTCAACATAGTTTATTATGTTTCCTGAGATTTAAAATTATCTATTCACCTCTTTTTTTTTTCCTTGTATCTTCCTCTTTCAACTGTGTTTGACTGAATGTGATTCAGAAAAATAAAAATAAAAAATTAAGAAAGAAATTTTTTTTTTTTTGCATAAATATTCCGAATATGTTAAAAAATATGAAAAATGCAAAGTAAGTCAAAATTTCTCAAAGGAATAGAAAAAAATAAAACACGCACACAAAGAAATCTTGTGGGATACTTTTTTTCCCTCTGATAGAAAGTATAATAACAATCAATCATGTGGATATGACATGCCTTAAAATTCATAAGGTTTCAAGAGAGAGAAATTTAAGACAGTGTTTCAAGAGGCTACATTTTTGACTTAAGAAGCTATCTTTATAAATTTGTGTGAAAAATAATTTTTGTGACATTTTTATATTCACATTTTTAAAATTTGGAATTTAGTCTGCGTATTAAAATTTATATTATCAAGAACATATTTAAATTTCTTTAAAAAAAAGAGTACTTTTTCTTTTCTAATAATTTTTTAAACAAAACCTGTAGTTCAAGTATGTAATTGACTACCAGAAAATGTTATTTTATAAAATACATTACATTTAACATAAATCAGGTATAAGTTTGTTTTTTTTTAGTTTTTTTTTTCCAATGACGGATCACACAAGACAGCTGAAAACGAAAGGAGAAACAGAGAATATTAAAAACAACAAGGAACAGTAAAAAAAAATAATAAAAGAAAAAATAAGGAAATAAACACATTACTATAGTCTATAAATATAGACTATTATTATAGTCTCTATCCACATTTTTGTCTATAAAACATACATTTTGCGTCTGGCCTCCCAATATCTGCTCCACATGAGTGCACGGCAGCGCTCCAAATAAATGCCGGCCATTTCTTCATTGGAGTCGCACGGTTTACGAAGTGGACTCTGGGCAATGCCTATCATGTTTAGATGCTTGGACAGTCAGTCCTGGTCAGTGGCGATTCAAAACTCGACCACAGTTCTATCTCGTGCCATTTTGGAATATGAAGGAGATGGCTAAAGCACACTTGTTCATTATTCTTTCGGTTCAATATAGACCAGAAGTGAGTGAAACTATATATTTATTAATATAAAAAATACTCATACTATTAGTCTCAGTATATATATACACTGGTCTCCAAAAGTTAAGCATAAAACGTAAAATGCAAAAAACATGGAGTAAATATTCGTAAAATTATTCCAAATTTCTTGCGGATATTAATTGGGTGAAGAAGAAACATTGGTTTACGCAAAACTTTTCAGTCGAATACGTCCTGCGCGAAACACTGACGCATTTCAGAACGCGGAGAAACCGATTCACGCAGCATAGGCAGTTCAAACAAATTTCGTGCAACTGCTGAGTGAAGGAACGTTGTTCAAAAGTTCAAACGTTCACAAAGACGCCAATTGGACATGTTTACGAAAGGAAGAATCGTTGGAATGCAGGAATCATCACGATCACAAACCGAAGTGTCTCGAATTCAGAATGTGGACCAGTCTGTGATCTCAAGACTGTGGCAGAGGTTTCAAAGAACGGGAGATGTTACCCGACAACCAATATCAGGTCGACCAAGAGTCACAACCACTCGCCAAGACCGATATCTGGTAATAAGTGCGCGACGTCAGAGGGGCAGTTATGCCAGAGCACTGGGTTCAGTGCTCACAGTCGCCAAAGGAATACGAATTTCGAGACAAACTGTTTACAGGAGACTCAATCATTTGGGCATGTATGCCAGAAGACCAGCAGTTTTCATTCCCCTCACGTCTGCGCCTAAACGCGTTCGTTTGAACTGGAGTTTGAAATATCATCATTGGAGTGTGGGAGAATGGGCCAATGCGATGTTCAGTGACGAGTCCCGGTTTAGTCTGAGTAATGATTCTCGGTGATTAACGATATGGAGAGAACGTGGAACACGCTTTGAACTAAGAAACATAACGAAAAGACATCATTTTACATCAAGGGGAGTTATGGTATGGGCAGGCATCATGATGGACGGCCGCACATACCTCCGTTTCTTTTACACGGGGTCTGTGACTCCTGAAAGATTCAGAGACAAAGTTCTTGAGCCTTATTTTCGCTTGTTTCGAGGTGCTGTTGGTCCTGACTTCATATTCATGGATGATAATGCGCCGTGTTACCGAGCGGTGCTGATTGAAGAATTCCTTGAAACGGAAAACATCCAACGCATGTCATGGCCTACGAAATCCCCTGATTTAAATCCTATCGATTATGTGTGGGATATGCTCGGGAGACAAATTTCAACCCTTTCAAATCCACCAAGCTCCGTTACAGAACTGAAGAGAGCTTTGCAAGAAGCTTGGGACCGTTTGAGCCCACAACTACTTCATCATCTCATAGCAAGTATGATAAATCGCTGTGCAGCGTGCCTGGCTGTCAGAGGTGACCGCACGCCTTATTAAACTGCAGAATCAGTAGTATATTTAATGTTTTCTTTCATTTCTTCTTTAAAGTGTGAATCCCGGCTATGCTCAGGTTTCTTTCAAACTGCTACATTGGATTATAAAATTAATTATTATCATTCTTTTGATTTGGTTCCTTATTTTATAACCATATTACACTCGCATATCACGCTTCCCGCCATTAAAACTTACAGTTCCTTCTTTATTCACATAATTATCAATTATACTTAGCTTTTGGAGACCAGTGTGTATATATATATATATATATTTCTGTGGCTAAATCTTTTCTATTATGACGATAGTTATCTTAGGTATATAACTATTTTTAGTATATTTTTGAAATATATATATATATTACAAAAATATACAAAAAATAGTTATATACCTAAGAAATAATTATAGTCATGATAGAATAGTTTTAGCCATAGAAAAATTAGAGCAAACTCCTGGCTTTAGGAACCAGGGTTGCAGGCTTAAACAATGTTTTTCTACCAGCTAACCTTTGCGTGAACTTGCCGATACTCTGGGCCATAGGGAAAGCAAGAAATTTCTAGAGAAGATTAATTATTAATATAAATAAAACCATAATCTATTAATGTAAAACGATAATATTATAGTCTGTATTAATTACTAAAATATTTTAAAATCAAATTTAAAACTATTAGATAAAGACTTACCACGTGAGTACTGCAAAACATATTCCCGTGCAATGGACAAAACAGTAACGCATAAAATTATTAATTTTTGATAAAATAACATTATACTATATATATACTTCACCTGTAGAATATACATAATATATATACTACAGGTGAAGTAAGGCCCGCCTCTGAACACTGCATAAAATTGCAATCTTAGTTCCTGAGACTAATGGTACTAATGTATATTGAGTTGTACTTACTATACTAAAGTAGCTACTTATTTCTTGTAAATACTTTCTTGTTATGCTTTTATTTACGATGTGCTTTTTTAGAATCATAGCCATTTAGAAAACATTATTTTTATTGTACATATATCTGCAAGACAAGTCTTTCGATTGTTAATACAGCGCATACACATTTCGTTTTTGGTTTCTAATGAGATTTATACATAATTAATAGTTCTTAAATATTCGTAAAGAAGCACTGATTATAAAATAAACAAAAATGTAAGAGTACGAAGAATAAATGAAATCTGCTGTTAGACTCCCCCCCCCCTAAAACATAAACATAAATGTAAAGAAAATGTCCATTTATATAAAATGAAAAATTAGTTATTATTTTTAAAAACAATCCAATGGGTAAAAAACAATGGAAGTATATATCTAATATATAAAATTCTCCTGTCACAGTGTTTGTGGCCAAACTCCTCCGAAAACGTGACCGATTCTTATGAAATTATGTGCGTATATTCAGTAGGTCTGAGAATAGGACGTAAACTATTTTTCATTCCGATATTGCAATTAGTTGAAAATATATTAATTAAAAACCTTAAAACGCGTAATTGTTTTACCCCTGTGTGTTGCTTTTTTCGCCGTTTATTTCGTTTGGCGTCGAAAATCGGTTTGGCGCCAGATGTGTGACTTTTCTCTGTTCTGCCATCCAAATCGACCTGCTCATGGGTTACAATAGCAAAATGGTGCTCTATAGCAAATCAAAAATCACCAAATTTGGCGAGTGAAAAGTTTTTCCCCCCATTTCTTTGCACATATCTTTAATTCAAAAATTTATATATTGCATGGTTTATAAAACAAAAATGTCTAAAATATTTGCGAAAAACTTAATCTTTTTTACTTCGTTATTATTTCAAATAAGTGACACGAGATAAATGAAACGGCTAGACCGATTCGTTTGAAATTTTGTGTGTACATTCAGTAGGAAACAGGTGTTGCCTGGGGACTTGATGTCATACAAATCTATCGATGCAGTTTACGATACCAACGTAGATGTAAATTAACCAGCAGAGTTTTTGAGCTTATTGGATTTGCCAGGCATACCACCGCACCATTTACAACTGAAGGTTGGATCTCCGGTTATTTTGCTTCGTAATTTGAACCCACCACGGCTGTGCAATGGCACGTGGTTAGTCATGAAAAAATTGATTGAAAACTTCGTGGAAGCTAGCATTTTGAATGGCAAGTTTTGGAAATAAGATGTATTACTACCACGTTTTCTTATTATTCCCACAGATGTACCAATTGAATTCAAACAGATTCAATTTCCAATTAGATTGACATTCATAATGACAATCAATAAGTCTCAAGGCCAAACGAAGTCTGTTTATGGCTTAGATTTGGGCACACCATGTTTTTCACACGGACCATTATATGTGGCATGTGCTTGCATGGGTAAGCCATCCAGTTTGTTTGTGTAGGCTAAAGATGGACTCACTAAAATATCGTGCACTCCATTGCACTAAGAGACTGATAATGTTTTTTTTAATTGTCATAATTTGTGATAGAGATGTAATTTGAAATTTATTAGTTAAATTTATAAAAGTGCAAATAATTCAAAAAAATGAATATTTGGTGTTTTGTTACTTTTATAGGCCGTCATCGTTCACAGCTTTCCATTTCTCTTTCAGTCATATACCACATCCCCACACACTTAAAATGAGTTAGTTATTTTTTATTTGACTACCAAAATATTCACTAGAAAGGATTTATATGGCAAAACAACGATTGCCGGGTCAGCTAGTCCAATATATAAAATTCCCGTGTAGCTAAACTCCTCTGAAACGACTAGAACAAATCTTATGAAATTGTGTGCGTACATTCAGTAGGTCTGAGAATAGGACGTAAACTATTTTTCATTCTGATATTGCAATTAGTTGAGAAGATATTAATTAAAAACCTTAAAACCTGTCTGCTGTTTCGCTTGGCGTTGAAAATCGGTTTCGCGCCAGATGTGAATACTACTCTGTTACAGAGAAGAAAAGAAAAAAAAACAGACCCACAGAGAAAAATTATAGGAAGATAAATACATCACTGTCATATAGGGAAGTTGTAAATAATATATTTCTGTTGAGCTTTATTCCATGTGAAAGAGTTTTATGATATTTCGAAAAGCGCAGATGATTGTGAAATATTTTAAGTTCTTATTTATTATTTATTAGTTTATTTATTAATTAACGCCAATTAATAAAACTGTAATACTCAGTGCGCTCAAAATTTTAGGGAATCATTTTCAATGTAAAGACAAATATATACGTATTTTATAATTGTGAAAGATAGAGGTAAAATAATAAAAGAGCAGATACATTATTAGTATACTGTTATATATCATTAGTACTTCAATTTGATCTATTTGTGTGTTTTGTACAGTAAATACTGCCAGCAAGACGCAAAGGGTCTGATTTAAGCCGTCGAATTACTAAATCTACGGCCATGCGAAATATAAGAGCTCAAAGAACAGACGAACAAATCCAACAGGATAATGAAGATATGCGTGTGAATATGGTGCAGTTGCATAAATCTCAATCACAAGAGGTACGAGTTGAACAAAATCAACAAAGACAAGCGCGTCGATTCCTATTTGACACACTCAGAGCAAATGGCCAACAATGCCAACAAGTACATCGAGCATTTACATCCGATTCATTTCG
>BMAO01002884.1:0-32159 GCA_019973975.1 Trichonephila clavata | reverse complement strand
CTTCCCTTTTTTTAACGTTTTTTGGGGATGACTCCCCCCCCCTCCTGTGTGGCAGGAGGGTCGATTCTTCCCCGTTGTTCTCAGTTGACACTGGAGTAAATTGCTTTCTGTGCACCGATGTCACCGATATGACTGCCATATTGTATTTCCTTGTCCGTGCCGACATTCTTGGACAATCTTTGGCCCTTCCATCACTGCCTGCGGGTTGAGGGGTCGATCACAAATTGAATAGGATTCTTATTGAGGAAAATGGATTGAAAATACAGTTGATTGGCTTTACTCAATTATTACCAGGACATCGAAACTTTTTTGTTTCGGTTTTCGTTCCGGTTCCGGGTTTCGTTTCAACCAAAATAATGTTTTTTTATCCCGGTTCAGTTCCGGTTCGAAGTCCTGGTTATTACTATCACTCTTTTAGAACTGTCACCGTCTAATTTTAGATAATAGATTCCAGTTTTAAAAAAAAGGGGGGAAAAACCCCTTTTACTAGTAGGATAATGTTGTTGATTATCTCCTACCAGTAGAGCACACAAAAAATTTTCAAGGGGGGGGGAGGGCCCATAGTCGAAAGTCCCTCAACCCGTATCATACCTCAAGCCAACACCAATTGATTCTTCTGATTTTGTCAATTTTGTTTACAAAAAACAGTAAAAAATAGATTATTGAATTAATAAATAGCATTCATTAATAAAATAAATTGTTAATTACAAGTACTTAATTAAATTTTACGTTACATATATTTTCAGTGGCGCACACAAGGGGGCGTCCTGGGGTTCTGGACACCTCCCAAAGCTCTTGAGTTTTTTTCGATTGATGATAATCCTATATATAGCGTAAAATTTAACTAAGTACTAGTAAATAACAATTTATTTTATTAATTAATGCTAATTATTAATTCAATAATTTATTTTTTACTTTTTTTGTTAACAAAATCAGAAGAATCAATTGGTGTTGTCTAGAGTTACGATAAAAGTTGCGGGGACTTTCGTCCATGGACTCCCCCCTTAAAATTTTTTGTGTGCGCTACTGTATATTTTGGATTATCATCAATCGAAAAAAACTCAAGGGCTTTAAAGAGGGGTCCGAAACCCTAGGATACCCCTCCCCTTGTGTGCGCCACTGTCTCATACTATACTGAATTTCTTTAAAGCATACAGAGTATTCCATTTAAAAAGTAATTTTATAATTGCTATCTTTTTAAGTCGGTCTATTTTCTCTTACATCTAAATACAGTATTCATTACTATCTTAATAATTAAACTTATTAAGGTAAAAATATCCAATTTGCACGACTTATTGCTGTAAAATACATGTCATCTTTGTTTCCTAGAAAGTTTTCCTTGTTCACAGAAGTGTGCCGATCCTCTTACCCCCCCCCTCCCCCAATCTCTAGTTTTGCTTATTTGCCACGACATTTTAAATGTTCCAAGAAGATTTAATTATTTGAATTCAAATTGCACATAATTAAAAGGCTTTGAATATTTCTCAATTGCATTTAAAAATCCTTAAAATTTATTAAGTCATCAAGATAAACACGGAAGGCACAATGTTCTATGTTGTTGTAAGAACTAAATTTTTTTTTATCCTGATATGTCAGAGTGATTGATTCATTGTTCTTTAACGTCGCATTTACAAGTTACACTAAGACTATTCATGACGGTCTTCATAATTTTAAACCTCGGTCAAGTGATGAGGAGGACACCTGAGCTGAGACCAAACTTCCCCCTTGTCCAGAATTTTGAGAGATTTAAAGCAGTGATTTCCAAAGTTGTCTATATCGACCTCCAGGGATCTATGATAACCTGCAGGGCCCACATCAGCAAAAATATAATTTGGAGGTCCATGAGGTGTAAATGGGGTCTACGATAGTGACTCTCATTAAACCAGTTTGTGATTTTAATTTTTAAAGGAAATTTAATCAAGTGGAAACCAGACTTATCTATTTACCACATTTATTTACTAAATTTAATGAGGTTAATTTGTAGTTACAAGGCGTTTCTTGTTTCTTGCCAGAATTAATCTAAAGAAGTATAATATTGGCGTCCCAAATTCTTCAGTTTCTCAATTGGCCACAGACAATCTACCAGGAAAAAGACGTTTTAACCTAATTCAACATTTAAATGGCCCTTTTTTAGATTTCGAAACTAGGTTTGAGAATGCTTTGACTATGGTAATACCACTGTAGGTAGTGAATTCATATGGTTACATTGAAAAAAAAAAATGTCAGATTACAAGAATTATAGACACTAGAAATAAGTACTAACAAAGATCTTAAAGTAAAGTTTAGAAACGAATGTCACGGATTTTGGTTTTAAAAAGGCATACCTGTTAATTATTCCAAATTATGAAATATCTTGAGAAAGTTTTTAATTGCTTTTTATTATGAGAAGGAGTTTCAGTGTGCTTGTCAATCTCCAAAACAAAAAAGAAAGAAGAAACGAACTGGACACACTATTAACCGAGGAGATATATTTAGGGTTAGCTCTTGACAAGAGTAATGCTAAATGTTGAAAATTTGTTACTGAATTCCCAGATTCATCCCTCTCACTAGAAGCATTTTTTTGTTGCTCAGTTGTTTTATGCATCAATTAAATTTTATTTTAATTAATTAACATGTGCTTAAGTTTTAAACACAATATTTCACTATAGTTATAAATTTAAATCTTTTAAAGTTAGTAGCTCTATACCAGAGCTGCAATAAACTCATTTCAATCGATGAATGTGCAAAAATTCAATACAATAGAGGGTCTACCCAAAACCAAAAAACCTGGCAAAGGGTCTATGAAGCAAAAATGTTTAGGAACCTCTGATTTAAAGTGTATCACTCCCTCTATACATGGAGGATATTTTGTGCACCAGGACTTGAACCCATGAACTGATAGAAATATAAAGAGTTTTTGACCATGTCCCTTAGCATGTCAGGGAGTCAATGTTTATTAACTTCGCATTTAGGCCATTCACGATGACTTTAAGATTTTGAAGGACGGTCAAGTTACCTGAGTCGGTCCCTCGTTATTCCAGCTTCCACAAAGGGTCGTCTTAAGGCGTAGGCCAACTGGACTCATGCCTCACTCTCGATGGGGTCCTTTTTTCGTTCTCGATTCTGTCTTAACAAAATCGTGATCCGGAAAAATGTAATGTGGTCAAATATTATTCCCGTTCATATTCTCCGAAAAATAGAGAATTTCAAACTGGATGTCAACGGGTAAAAGGGGTAAGATTGTATATTATGTGGTGAGCGTTGTCCACATCTAGGTCTTGGTCTAATACCATAAATAATCATTCAACTCATTGAGTCGAAATGCGTCCATCGGTCGTTTGTGCTTTGGTTTTTGAGATTTTAAGTCGTGCACATTTATTTGTTTCAAACTACCGTTTGAACGAGTATTTGACAATGCATCCTATATACTGCCTACTTTTGAAGATCGCAAGTAGGGCCTACTTTTAAATCAGAGCCCAGGGCCTAAGAAATATTAACTCCGGGCTTCAAAGAGTTTTAAGATGTCTCTGCTTCCTCATCACTTCAACTTGAGTACTTTGAGGCACTGCAGATTTAACGTGCATCAGCTCCTCTACAATGTTGGTCTTCAGTGCCACAAGGACTCGAACTCATGACACACCATCCATGAACAATGACTGTCAACCACAAGGCTACCAAGTTTGTATAATGGTTGAGGTAGTTGGTTTATTTTCAAGTAATTTATTTTAAACTACACTTATTTTTATATAACTTTCTGTAATAGAAAAGTAGGCACTTTTTAAAACTTTTTATTTGATTTGAGATTGTAAAATTTTTAAGGGGTTAAAGTGGTACAGTCGCGACTCTCGATAATTCGAAGTTGAAGGGACAATTGAAAAACTTCGAATTATCAAGAGGGTAAGAAAGAACTCCCAAAAAATACACGAAGAGAAATTTTTTTCTAACACAATTAAATTTGAAACTTTGTAATAAAACAACAATTGTACATATATATAAAATTATTTTAAAGTATTTTTAAAAAGTACATGTTATACAATATAAATATAATACAGAAGTTAAAAGTCCTGCATTAAAAGAATACATTCAATACATTCATACACAATCCTAACCATCTCTCTTCTTCACAATAGCGGACCATCCTTTCTGAACACATATGTAGCAAGGTCACGTGTTAAATGAAAGATACGGAAGGCTGACAACAGGTGCTGTTGGTCTATTGTCCTCTTGAAGAAGGAAAGCAATAAAAGTGCCTTTTGGCCTGAGGAATCAGAAAACACAAAGAAGGGTTGCAGACAGATGGTCATCAAAGGGGCTACGCTACAGGGGAGACATATAGAGGCAATAAAACGCAAAACTTGTAAACTCTAACCTGTTTGCTAAAGGACTGTACATGATAGTGAGTGTTCGAATTGTTGAGAGTTTTATAATATAACTTCAATTTATCGCTTGTTGTAGTCTGGCCAGCCACAGATTTTTCTTCAAATTATTGAGTGCACCAAAACGTATTGTTTTAGTTCGAAATATCAAGAGTTTTTGTAGGACTGAGAATATACACTGCTGGCCACCGTAAATGCAACACCCTGAAAGAAGCACGCAAATAACATGAAATTTACAACATGCATTAGCGGAGGTGAGATATGCAAATGATTAGAATTTCAGCTCAGATACACATCACGCAGGCCTGTGGCGCCACCTCAAAGCGCTATTTAAGGCTTGGAGATTACGACGATTTCAAGTTCGGCAATTGTGTTTTTCTTGTGGTTTTTTCAAAAAACGATCAGTTATGTCTCGTAGAAAACAGCGATCAGCTTTTGATCAAGTATCCGAGTTCGACAGAGGAAGGATAGTGGCCTACCGAGATTGTGGATTATCTTTCAGGGAAATCGGTAGTCGTGATGGACGAAACCAAACAACTGTAATGCGGATATGTGACCGTTGGATGCAGGAGGGTACGACGGACCGACGGGGTCGATCGCATCGACCTCAGTGCACCACTTCACTTGAAGACAGGCAAATTGTGCGCATGGCAGTGACGGATCGCTCAGTCACATCACGAACCATAGCACAGCACATTGAGTCTGTAACGCATCATTCAGTGTCTGCGCGTACCATTCGACGCCGTTTACAGCAGAATGGTCTGTCCGCAAGACGTCCATTGCTTGGTCTACCCTTGACGCAGAACCACAGACGTCTCCGCCACCAATGGTGCGATGAAAGAAGGATGTGGGTGGCAGAATGGAATGAAGTTGTCTTTACTGACGAGTCACCCATCTGTCTGCAACACCGCGATGGACGGATTCGAGTCTGGAGACACCGTGGAGAGAGGATGCTAAACAGCTGCGTTATGCACCGCCACACTGGTCCTGCACCGGGTATTATGGTATGGGGCGGTATTGGATATCACTCTCGCACTCCTCTAGTACGCATTGCCGGTACTTTAAACAGCCAGCGCTACATCTCCGAGGTGTTGGAGCCAGTTGTCCTTCCTTACCTTCAGGGCTTGGCTACAGCCATATTTCAACAGGATAATGCGACAGGACACGTGGCACGTATTGTCCAAAGGTTCTTCGTCAATCACCAGATTGAATTGCTTCCCTGGCCGGCTCGCTCTCCGGATCTTTCGCCGATAGAAAACATGTGGTTCATGGTTGCTCAACGATTGACCAGATTACACCCCCAGCTTCCACACTAGATCCACTTTGGCAACGTGTGGAAGCTGCTTGGTCTGCTGTACCCCAAGAACACATCCAAAGTCTCTTTGAATCAATGCCGAGGCGTGTGGCAGCGGTGATCTCCAACTATGGCGGCTACTCTGGCTACTGATTCTGGCAGGAACCACACTTCACAGAAGTCTATAAATTTAATCATTTGATACTTGGTCAACATGTTATCTACAAAATAAATTTTGTTGTGCTATCTCTTGTCTTTCTTGGTGTTGCATTTACGGTGGCCAGCAGTGTACTTAGAATAATTGAGAGATTAGTATTATCGAAGGTTTGAATTATCGAGAGTTGACTGTACATGCTTCACAGTTTTGTTCACGAGGGCTTTAAAGATAATTGGAACACAACCTTAAACGTTATAATTTTTCTTAGTTTAATAGTAGCGAAAACAAATACCTCACTAGAAATCGTTCTCTTGATACCAAACATTTTTTTAAAAAATTCATACACAATAACTACATATTCATATATTTATGAAACATAATTGGTTATAAATAGTATTTATCTTTTCACAAAAGCAGTTCAAAAAATTTGATCATATCACTTACTTACTTCAGGGAAAAGATCTCTAAGAAAAATTATTTTAACATCTTCCGTGAATTGATCATACACCTCAGAGATTTAAACAAATCCCTAATTTTATCATTTACTTGCGACATATATAAAGGTGATAAGCGACTCCCTCACTCATTCACTTTTCACAATATCTCCAGAACTATTAGGCCTACAGACTTAAGACTTGGCAAGCACATTGCTATCATAGAGTTGAGATCCGCTACATAACAGGTTTTGCGCAAAGTGACACTAAGGGAAGTTGCGAGAGATTAAAGGGCGTGATTATAGATTAAAAAAATCCCGTTTTTGAAGTCTTAGACCGACACACCTGATATTTGGTAAGCATGTTTCTTTTGCTGAATAGAGAACCGCTAAGAACGACTTTTACCGAAATCGACTTCTATGAGGAAAGCGTAGAATTAATTATAGTGAGTATTGATGAAAAAAATCCTGTATTCGTACTGCTAGATCTGTAGTAATTAAATTTGATATGCGTATTTTTTAAAATTGAAATTCGCTAAGAACGGGTCAAATGGAAACGGACTCTCAAAAGGGGTTACATGGCTTTTTAATTAAAAAAAATTGTTTTCAACTATTAGATTAAGACTTAAAATTTGGCTAGTTTGTTTCTTTTGTTGAATAGAGATCTCTTTGGGAAAGGTGGTTATGGAAGTGTAAAACATAATTCTACTTCAATTTTTAAAAAATTTTGAAATTATTTAAGAAGTCTGTTTTTTCTTCTTCTTATTCTGAAATCAAGAGGTGAGAGTAAAAAGAATTTTTCAATACAATCGAACATTTAATGCTAGAACTTGGGGGACAATAATTTGTGTGTATATATATATATATATATTCCTAAATCATCATGAAATATCCTGCGAAGTGTGTGGATAACGGTTAGTTTATATATATATGTATACATATATAAATTATAATTTCTGCTGTAATGAAACATTTTATTTCAGAAAAAAAAATATTTCTAAAACAATTTTTTGAATTACTTTTAAAGTTACATTTGTTATATATTTTTTCTTCCAGGTTAGAGTCTCTACAGCCGGGGAGGGCATTACGTCTATCGCGATCAACCGGTGGACCGCAAAGACAATTTGGGGTGACCACATGAAGATTAACAGGTAGTAATTATATACGGAGATATTCAAGATTGGCTGACAGTACGCAGACTAAGTCTTCTACTGATTATAATTTCGTGAACTAACTTTAGATGAAAATGTTTTATTTTTTAATGTATGGTGAATTGTTTGGTAATAAATGCATCATTAGATATTACTATATTTGTGGCTATTATTGTTATGTTTGTATTTTGCGTTTTACTTTAAACGCGATTTCAAAAATGGGGAGTTTTTATTTTTATTTTATTTACGTAGGTAAGTATATATTCCATATTTATTATTAAGCTATAATAAATATTGTGGGACCTTTTACTTATACCTCACCACATCTACGACACAGGGCAGTGGGCGCATTCGTGAATTTTTCAAAGAGGGTATGGCGCCCAGGGTTGAATGTTTATCATTCTCATATCCTACCCCAATACGTAGCCAAACGGTTTTTTTTCCATTTTGTAGATTGTTGGGAACAAAGAACATTAAGAAATAAATTATTGAATGAATAATTAGCATTAATTAATAAAAAATTATTAATAACAAATACTTAAATAAAATTTACGTACTATATATATGGGATTATAATCGATCGGAAAAAAATCAAGGGCTATGGAGGAGGGTCCGATCCCGTGGAGCCTCCCCCCCCCCTTTGTGTGTGCCACTGATACTGGGTGGACCGCAACACCTTGAAAAAATCAGAAGTAGCTTGTACCCTGGAAATGTATGCCTACACACCTGCTCTACAAGAACGATCTCTATACTTAAAATTACGTTGAAAAATAAAACACTTACGCAGTGAAAGCGACACATAGAATAAGTAATTAGTACTAATTGGGACTTTTGAAAATAGACACTTAACAGTAGCACACACGAAAATTTTTCAAGAGGGGAAGTCCACGGTCGAAAGTCCCTCAACTCGTATCATACCTCAAGACAACACCAATTGATTCTTCTGATTTTGTCGATTGTATTAACAAAAAAACAGTAAAAAATAAATCATTAAATTAATAATTAGCATTAATTAATAAAATAAATTATTAATTACAAGTACTTAATTAAATTTTACACTATATATATATAGGATTATCATTAATCGAAAAAAACTCAAGGGCTTTGGGGGGTGTCAGGACCCCCAGGACAACCCCTTGTATGCGCCACTGACACTTAATATATGCTCTTTTTCATTTTTCTTCATGATAATATTACAACAGGCCGTTTTAATTTAAAATGAATAATTTTCCCAATTAAATTTTTTAATAATGTAAAAATATTATTACTGCACTCTCAAACAGCATTTAAAAAAAAGTCCCCTATAGAACTATGTTTCAGGAGTTGATGACGCCGCGAATTTCATTTCCACTCCTTGGAAGGAAGGTACGTTTATAAACAAACTTATCTCATACATCCACAAAGCTTAACTGCGAACTCGTAGCATTATCATCTATGCCGCCCATCCGGTATAGTGGTTAGTGTCGCTGACTGAGGTGCCGTAGGGCCTGGGTTCGAATCCCGGAGAAGGCATGGATGTTTGCGTTCTAATCCTTCTTTCCTTTGTGATGTGTTCATCACGTTTTCTTCTATGTATGCCCCCGTGTGGTGGACGGGGTTATAAATGAGCTTAATAAAAAAAATTATCCTCTATGGGACCAAAATAACAAGTAGAAGATTAACCCTTATTATCTTAACTGAGCATCTATGTTTCGAACGTTTCATTAGTCTTTTCCGGAGACGTTACTTCCGGTTCTTGGCGTCGATAGTCTATTAGAAGGCGGTTTACTTCCGCCAGTTGTCTTCCTCTTTATTCACACACATGAACTTCGATATCGTTCGGTAATTATAAGAAGAAGAATCACTTTTTGCTCCCTTCCTTTCAGATTGTATTAGTGATTTATAGGCTTTTCTATTTATATTTTTTATTTCAAGCAGCACTGAGACTTTATTTTAGCATATCATAATGTAAAGCAGGGCTCTTGGTTTCGCGGAACCCTTAGAACAGGGGTGGCCAACCTTTTTTGGAAAAGGAACTCTTTCAGATAACAAATAATTAAGTGTGCCACATCGAACAAAAGAAAACGTGAAAAATGTTACTTACAGGGTTATATAACTTTTACGGAAAAATATAGCACATTTTTAATGCAAGTCTAAGTAGTGGAAATTTAAAAACAATATAATAAGTGAGATCAAAGCACACAAACTTAAATTTTTATGGTTAATTAGTACAATTAATTTTGAACGATATTTCGATTTTGGTATATTCATAATAGAAAATATTTGTTCACAAACATATATTGATTTAAAACTACAACAATATCTAACAGACAAATCGTGTGAATTTGAAAATGTGCTTGTTAACACAAATTTTCAAAATTCAATATATAATTCCTTATACAGTAAACTCTCGATAATTCGAAGTTGATGGGACCAATGAAAAACTTCGAATTATCAAGAGTACGAATTATCAAGAGGGTAGGAAAAAATTCCCCAAAATATATGAAGATAATTTTTTTCCAACACATTTAATTTTGAAACTGTATAATAAAACAACAATTGTACATAAAAAATTATTTTAAAAATATTTTTAAAATAATACTATAGAGAGCAGAGGCTCCCAAACTTTTTTGTCTCATAGACCCCTTGTCTTGTTTTTCGGTTTTAGGTAGACCCCTTATTTACCTAATAATGAATTTTTGAAAGTTTATCAATCTTTTTGACAGTTGATACAGAGCTATACTTACTTTAAAATATTTAAATTTCTAACTGTCGTGAAGTATAGTGTTTAAAACCTAAGACACACATACTAATTAATTAAACACAAATTTAATTAATACGTAAAATAACTCTTACATAAAGTAATTAAGCAACAAATAAATGCTTTAAATGGTAGAGATGAATCTGGGGCTTCATTTATTCTGGTGTTTCCAAAATTGCTGATATCTGTTTCTAAATTTTACTTTAAGACCTTCTTGGTGCCCATTCTGATCAGTTCCTCTTGTAATATGACATTTGTTTTTCTCTGTCAATGTGACTATATTAATTAATTGACTACTCTGCGGTGTTACCATATATATATTCAAAACATTCTCAAACCTAGTTTCAAGGTCTGAATAAAGGGCATTTAAATGTTGAACGTAGGTTAAAACGTCCTTTTCCTGGCAAATTGAGAAACTAGAAAAATTCTGGATATCCAATATTATACTCTCCTTAGCTTAATTAATGCAAGAAACACCAAAATAATGGTCCTTGTAACTTCAAATTAACATTAAATTTAGTAAATAAATCTGTTAATTAAGTAAATTTGGTTTCCACTTGATTAAATTTTCTTTTAAAATTAAAATCACGATCTGGTTTTATGAGAGTCACTATCGTAAACCCACATTTACACCTCAGAGACCCCCAAACTATTTTTTCACTGACGTGGACCCCCTGATAGACCCCTGGGAATCACTGTTATAGAGTATAAATATTAGACAGAAGTTAAAATTCCTGTATTAAAAATACATTTATTTAGTAAAAACAACTATTAAAACAATACATATGCTGTACATAATTATTTTTTTTGACAAAAATATCTTTTACCTTTTTTTGTTTTATGGCATTTAATCTAACTCTGTCAATAGATTTTTCTAGAATAAATGAAGCTTGAAAAACGTCCACATCAACATGATTTTGAAGGGGAAAGTTGCGTAGTTTGTTTCGTGGTACTTTAGCTTCTGTCATTGTAATTGGAGTCAATTTCATTGGTCATTAAAGGGGCTAAGTTACAAGCAGAGAAAATACAACACAAAACATGTAAGCTTCAACCTGTTTGCTACAGGACTCTACATAATAGTGAGTGTTCGAACTGTCGAGTTTTATAAGATAATTTCGAATTATCGCGTGTTGTAGTCTAGCCAGCCACAGATTTTACTTCGAAATACTGAGTGCACAAAACGTATTGTTTAGTTCGAATTATCAAGAGTTTTTCTAGGGACTGATCATATACTTCGAATTATCGAGAGACAACTGTATTTGTTTTTTAACGTAGTATGTAGCTGTATACAGCTCGGAGTATTATTAACTTTGTATGGTAGACAGTTCCTTCATTAATGTGAAATATGTTAATTTTTTTCTCCAAAATCAAGACAAATAAAGCAATGGTTTGTCCACAAAAGGTATGTACCAACTAGGGTAGAAAAAATACAATCTTTTCTCTCTGTGATCTTAAATTATTTTAATGTCCCATAATCACACATAGCCTGTCTTCATTCTAGAAAAGCAAGGTACGCAATGGGCAATCCAGTTTTTTTTTTTCCAGATATTTTATATAATATACGCTCCCTCAAACTCCAAAATCTCACGAGTAAAAAAGGCTTTGGAAAGCAACTCACAAAACAATGCAGGTACATTCTCTACATATAATAAATTTTTATTGTATTTCATTTATTTAAAATAAATTTTGTGAGGGGTGTTTTTTTTTTGTCTAAGACAACCGCATTTTAATAACATTTAAAAAATTATTTTTTATTATCCTTTTAAATTAAAAAAAAATTTATTAAGTCTTCGCGTGCCACTGTAACAACTCCGTCGTGCCACGGGTTGGCCACCCCTACCTTAGAATTATAAGGTGTTTTGGTGCAACCCTATTCCACTCACACACTTAGGAGATTATATCCTATAATATTTAAAGTCGATACACCTGTTATAGGTACTTTGTAGGGTTTGCAATCCCGTGTTGTATTTTCAATCCCTGGATTTCGGGATTACGTTATCCACGCTCAAATTCTGGGACTAGGATTATTAAAAATACTTACATATCAGCATAGTTGAAATTGCATAATTAATCTGAAATTAAACTGTTTCGTAAATTAGCTTTAAAAAAAATTCGTCTAGCACTTCATCGCTTAAACCGCTTCGTCGTGTCAAAGAAAATGCTCGTTCAGACTCTACACTACTAGGTTTTCTCATCATTAAATAGGAATATGTTCTTTCCAGGTAGTCACCACGTCTCCCTCCATTTTCAAAAGGAGACATTTCTTTTTGAATTTTTTTTTTTTTGATGACAGTTTCTCAAATCTAATGGCCTGCATTGGTGTATATCCCCATTGATAACTTAATCTAGTTCTTCTACATTTAATGGTTTTTGTGTACAAATAGATTCAGTTATTGAATCAGAATGTGAATCCATTTCAAGTATTACCTTTTTTGATATAGAAGATCCAGTTGCATGAGCTGTTAGTAATGCAATGGGATTTGAAGCGTCAAGTCTTTCAGATTGCTCCGATATTAATTTACAATATTTAATTGAAGAAGAACTTGTGACAAAATCTTTTCCTGAGATGTAACATATATTATTGTGCAGGTATTGTACAGTAAACACACACTTAGATTTGTGCGACGTTCTCCCATACGAGAAATGTGAGATGTATATATATATATATATATATATATATATATATATAGTCAACATTCCTCTACAAGAGAGATATGAATAAATATTAATCACAACTAAAAAAATTGAAATTCAAGTTAACCAGACAATAAATTTTAAAAAAGATACATGAAAAATTAAAATAATAGAGTTAAATATAAAAATATGAATGTTACGGTATTATAAACATTGCTGACTTAGAACAGCTTATATATAAAATAATTTATATAAAAGTGGTTTTGAACATGTTTTGTGGCCAGCCAACCTGTTAATAATACTGAGCAAAAACCTGCTGAAAATAGTGGATAGAAAATCTAAATCCATTACGAGAAAAAGGTAACTTACCTAAATATTGCATTCAAAAATGCAGAGCCCGCGCTAAATCTGAGTACAATAAACAAGACAGAATCTCACAATAACTGTCTGAGTACAATAAACAGAATCTGGCAATAACAAGTCATTGCCAGATTCTGGACCCAAATGAAAATTCAAAGCATAGGAAAGGCTGAATAGTAGCACTTAACAAAAGTATAAAAAGAATAGAAATAAAAAAATTGTGTAAAATACTACCATTACCTTAGGGGCACTAAAATTACATATGATTTAAAAAAAAAAAAACTAAGAGAATAAGTACTTTTATCTAAAATTAGAATTTTGAGGTAACTATAACTATCTCGGGAAAATGATAAATTTATAATAAACTATTAATAAACTATGAAATTTTAATCAGTATTTGCCCACAAAAAATTTTACGTACATATTTCATAAAAAAAATGTATAAATTTCCCGAGAATCAAATTTTTCGAAAACTTTGAAGAGAAAAAATTTTAAAATATAATTCAGACAAAAATTAAATCCCGAATTTAGTTATTTTAATCCCGAGGTTACGGGATTGAAAGAAACACCGGGATCTAGAGATCCCGGAGCTGCAAATCCTAGTGCTTTGTGTAATGGCAGTTATAAAAAAAGTATTGTATTTATTATTAAAAAGTTTTAATAAAACTCAATCATTGATAATATTAATTGGTTATCCTCCTATCTATGCTTTATATTTAGTAACTGGGATATGCGCTTACATTTTTTACATAAACTGTGGAAGTCTAGGTCTATTGAAGTTATTTGCTGTTAAATTTCCTTTTCTGCATTTAGTTTGTTTCCGTATTATATTTTTTTCCCTCTTAAGTTGAGAAAATTTTTTCACTTAGATACATAGTTCAGAACAGTGCTGATTTAAGCTCATATGGAGTCCTGAGTGCCGAGGATCTACAGGCCTCCTTGGCACAGCAGGGTTGAAATTTATAACCAGAAAATCAGGTTAAGTCCAGCTTATCCGGGTCCTTCTGGACCCCCCCCCCGGGTCCCCTGGGTGACCTCCCCAAGAGCCGAGTGGATAAACCGGCACTGGTTCAGAAGGGCATTAAAATGTTTGTAGCTGTGTGAGAAACTTTATGCATTGTGTGCATAAATTTGCAACTTAAAATATAGGAGCTATCTTGCTTAAATTTAGATTTTAACATTGAATCTGTACACACAGCGATTATTCCCCCCCCCCTTCTTGTATAGGGGATTCTATAAAAAAAATTTTCCTCCACAAATTAAAAGGGTGTATTTTTCGTTAGAAAACTATTTAACTTTGCAAAACACTACACTAAAAAACATAAAATTATTTCGTGGAGGAACCTAAGGCAGTAAACAATAAAATGTATTCATAATCTAACCCATAGGTTCTCAACGTTGGCGATAACGCCCCCTTGTGGGCGTTTGAGATTTCAGGGGGGGGGGCAGCAAAAGACCCAGAGAAAATTAGGAAGTATTGAGATGGCACGGAGGGGTTTGGGCTGATTAACCAAATATAATCTAAAAAAGAATAATAAAAAAACTCACGCTGATTATATATGTACTAACAAAAGTAAACTTTAATACTGTTTATATGTTGATTGTATGTATTTAAATCATTTCTATATCACATGTACGAATATTCACATATTTCGGTAGCTCGGGAAGTGGATGAAAAACTTAAATTACATTGCATTCAGACCTACATTAAATTGAATGATATAGTGCATTTTAATTTCTGTAGTGCACGTGTTGTCTTTGTCTGTGAGTTGTAGGAAACATGTTTCGTTCACTGCTTTTTATTAGGGATATTATCGAAGAAACATAACTAAATATGTTAACCAGATATTAACGTGTGATTCTCTTTAAAGGCTGAAGTTGTCAATTTATATTTATTTTGAAAGCAATAGTTTATAATGAATTATTTCGTATCATCCAAAACCCTGCCTGTCTTTATAACAGGTAAGCTAAAACTTTTATTCCTCTCTTTTAAATTAAGAAGAAATTCAGTAGCGCACGTTTCAATTCCAACAATATCCTATCTATGACTAAAATATATTTGTGGCAATAGCTATTTCAGGTTCGCAAGTAAAAAAATTGGGACATTAGAAAAAAATTAAATGAAAAAATATATTATTTTGCAAAAACATTATACTGTATAGTGGCTAAAGAAATGATCTTTCCGATTCTGTAATTATTTTTTGTCTGATTTAAAAAACAAAAATAGGATGGCTGTTTAAATAGCGTCGAGAATACCGAAAAATTTCACCCTCTGTTCATTCACGACGCTAGGCGGGAAAAATAACGCGCAGGGTTAAGACAATTAAGCATTTTAAGGTTTTTAATTAATATCTTTTTAACTAATTACAATATCGGAATGAAAAATAGTTTACATCCTATTCTCAGACCTACTAAATATACGCATAAAACTTCATAAGAATCGGCCACACCGTTTCGGAGGAGTTTGGTTACAAACACTGTGACACGAGAATTTTATATATTAGATATAATAAAATATAGTATAATAAAATGAAATAAAATAATAAGACAAAATTATACTACCCACAAAGCTAAAAAATAGAAATCGGATTCTTAGAAACATAATAAGAAAATAAATGGTGGAAATGAATATTGTTCTAGATTTGGATAAAAATATGCAAAAATAATGTATATATCTTGTTAAAATTTTCAATCGTTCATTAAATACTTTCTATTTATCCATTCAAAGTAGGAATCGACTAATAAAAAAAAATTATATTACTTGTTTAGAATGTATCCGTCCCAAAAGAGAGGTCTGTGTACGCTTTTGTGCTTGAATTAGTAAAAATAATATTCCAATCCCATAGTTATATTTATTTTTTTACAACACATATAAATTAATAGCCTATACTTAGTCCTGCTGGCAAAAAGCAAGTTGTTTAAAAAATATGACAAAAATTTCATCCAAAAACGCAAAACGGGATTCTAATGAATTTTTTCTTGGCTTCAAATATATTTTTTTAAACTTGCAGTGGATGACACTTGATGTTGATTCAGTTTTTTGAAATATTAATTCATTAATTAAGTTTAATTAACTAAAATAAAAAATTTCTTTATTGATCTAAGTAGGAATTTACTTATTTTTTTTTTTTTTATATTACTTGTGTTTTCAATAGAAGACCGATGCCAAGATCTAATTTCTCAAAAGATGTTTTCCTTTACGTGCACGAAAAAGACCGAAGGGGGGAAAATGGCGTAAATTGTGGACAAGAAATGTTTGATGTCTTGAAGAATCTAGAAAGTCTTTTAGTTTCAAAATGGCTACACCACAAGAACAAGCTCAAGTTTCAGAAGGCTTTATCAAATTTAAATCTGCAACATATGCATAAGGTAAATGGGACATCACCACACTGGAGTTCGAAAGCGAGAAAAGTACCTCGAGCGATGGAGGGAAATGAGGAAGTCAAATGTCGTGGCCACTTAGATCTCTTGACTTAACACCTTTGACTACTTCTTATAGGGATACTTGAAAAATATTGTGTTCCGATCTCGAATTCGAAGTGCTGATGAATTGAAAAGTCGAACTTTTGAGTGTAATCAGGATATTGATCCAGCAGTGCTTTATTGAATGTGGCTAGCAATCTCATATAGACTCAATGTGTTGCGCGCAACTCATAGTGCATACATTGAAATCGTTCAATAAAACATTATACAACCTGCGACCAGAATATTCGGTGAAGGAATTTTTATTTCAAATACAGTATTGTTCAGCATCAGACACAATTTATTGTCCTTCAAAATAATCTCCAGGGATGGTACTGCACTGTTGGGAAGGAGTATATAAGTCCTGGAAACTCCTGTAAAACAGTTCTTTTGGTATGGCTTTCTGCTCGGCCGTCACGGTGCTTTGAATGTCGGTGATGTCCGTACATCTCTTTCCCTTCAGGACTGACTTCAATCTGGCGAAGAAGAAGAAGTCTTCCGGTGCCAAATCAGGTGAATAAGGGGGGTGATCAAGTGTCACAACTCCATTCGCAGCCAGGAGCTGCCGTACAACCAAGGCGGTGTGTGGCATCCATTTTGTACACGGCGACAAGCCACAATAAACCTTTCGCGCTCGGCGTAAAACTTACAGGGAATAAACGCACTTGGAACCTTACCAATTACAAACATGTTTAAACAGATATTGACCATCACCATGCGTGGCGCGTTGATATTTTACTAGTACAGTAGCGACGTCTAGAGGCTCATTCACCCAACTTTCTGGCCACAGGTTGTAAAAAAACCTGATATTTTCATGAAAATATGAAACATAAAAACCGTAAGTGAATTCCTTTCCTTGCTTATTTGTAATTAATATTTTAAAATGTAGCCATATACTTTTCGGACAGTCAGTATATTTTTATGTGACATTACTAAAAAGGGCTTTATTTTTTGTACCGTTTCCAGCTTTGGTGCTTTTCTCTCTTGATAGACGAAGAAAGATAAGAAAAAAAATAATAAATTGGCTGTTATAGAGACTGCCGATAGAAGTGAAAACTTAGAACTTTTAGTATTAAAATTTGAAATTTTATAATGTTTGAATTAAAATTATCAACATCAATCTGGTTTTCACATCTATTGACACTCCGATCAACAACTAAATGCATCTTTATATGGTTTTTTATTATTCAAATATATTACAGGCTGTACAAGATCATGACAAAATATAAATGCAATTCAATTGAAATAACAATTAATATACTATCATATTATTTATGGATAGTATTTGTATTTACTCAAATTTCAATGTACATGATTTTTAACATTATTTCAATTGCTTGCATCATTGTCATCATTAATTTCAACAATACTTAGACTTTGTATCTGTCTCATAGATTTTCCAGGCGAATTATAAACGGTAACCTTTAATATGTATTGCCCATTCTCGGAAACGCAACGAGCAATACACAGTATATACACATTGAACTTTTCACTAAATCCATTGAATTTCACTTATAAGATACACACAGCACTATACGTCAGCCGTATAGCTATAAATATAATGCTATAAGCAGGTCGGTGACGTGAACGTACGAGATTTCACCCATCCAAAAAGTGTCTAAGCCGAACAGCAAGCACACTGCGCGTGCGCCAGTCAGAGCATGTCGGTGACGCCGAACCCATAAGATTTCCCCCTACCGAAAAGTGCCCAACGCCGCTAAAGAAGTTTTCACTTCAAAAAGCAAGATTTTACAGTTGAAGCATCAAAACAGAAAGCTCCTATACATGAGGAATAAAGCTTTATTATAAAAAAAGATAAAAAATAACATAAAATGACAGGGGAAAGAATAAAACCCCTAATGAAAAAACGTAAAATAGAAGTAACTTTGTAAAACTTCTTTTATTTAAAATTCAGCAGCTAAAAATAACAAAGAAATGTTATTAAACTGCGTTGTAGCTCCGTGACGGAACATATTTATTTGTTTATTTTCTTTATAGAAGACTTGTTTTAGAGGAATTTTTTTTGTTAAAGGAAGCCTAATATATTATTTTATCAAAAAAAGTTTTATTTTAGAATCAAACTGAATGCATAACCTGGGGCGTTGTGAAAATACATTTCATACCGTTGTACGAAGAAGTTTGAAATTCTTTTAGTAGATATTAAAAGATATTTTGAAAGCTTTCTTGAAATAGGTCGCGTTTGTAAGGGTTTGAACTGTGGAATTTATATCATTTTAAGCCCCAATAAAATAGACACACTATTCGTACCAAACTCAAATTTAACAATAAAACCCTTTGAAATCGTATATTTGATCTTTGTGAACTCTTTATATATTTGTCTACTTTCATATAAGTATTTTAGTCTATCGAATGAGCTTATGCGTAAAATATGTCCGATTGAGAGAGAGAGAGATTCGTATGTTCTGCAATATGTGCCTGCTTGTTCAATACAATTATAAAAGTTAAAATTAAAAATTTTGTGACCAAATTTAAAATTAAATCTTTATTTTAAAAATAAAGCAATACATTTAAAACTAAATCTTTCTTTTAAAACTAAAACAATGCATTTAAAACTATATCTTTCTTTTAAAACTAAAGCAATGCATTTAAAATTAAAACTTCATTTTGAAACAAAAGCAAAAAATTTAAAACTAAATCTTCATTTAAAAAATAAAGCAATAAATTTAAAACTAAATCTTTATTTAAAACAAAGGCAATAAATTTAAAACGAAATCTTCATTTAAAAAACTAAGCAATAAACTTAAAACTAAATCTTCATTATAAAAATAAAGTAATAAATTTAAAACTAAATATTCATTTGAAAAATAAAGCAATAAATTTAAAACTAAATCTTCATTTTAAAAATAAAGTAATAAACTATTAGACTAAATCTTCATTTTAAAACTAAAGCAATAATTTTAAGATCAAATTTTCATTTTAAAACTAAAGCAATACATTTAAAACTATATCTTTCTTTCAAAACTAAAGCAATGTATTTTAAACTAAATCTTCATTTTAAAACAAAGGCAATAATTTTAAAACTAAATCTTCATTTAAAAAATAAAGCAATAAATTTAAAACTAAATCTTCATTTAAAACAAAAGCAATAAATTTAAAACAAAATCTTCATTTAAAAAATTAAACAATAAACTTAAAACTAAATCTTCATTTTAAAAATAAAGTAATAAAATTAAAACTAAACCTTCATTTGAAAAGTAAAGCAATAAATTTAAAACTAAATCTTCGTTTTAAAAATAAAGTAATAAATTTAAAACTAAATCTTCATTTTAAAACTAAAGCAATAAATTTAAAACTAAATCTTCATTTTGAAAATAAAGTAACAAATTTTAAGACTAAATCTTCATTTTAAAACTAAAGCAATCAATTTAAGACTAAATCTTCATTTTAAAAATAAAGTAATAAACTATTAGACTAAATCTTCATTTTAAAACTAAAGCAATAATTTTAAGATCAAATTTTCCTTTTAAAACTAAAGCAATACATTTAAAACTCTAAATCTTTCTTTTAAAACTAAAACAATGCATTTAAAACTAAATCTTCATTTTAAAACAAAAGCAATAAATTTAAAAATAAATCTTCATTTAAAAAATTAAGCAATAAACTTAAAACTAAATCTTCATTTGAAAAATAAAGTAATAAAATCAAAACTAAATCTTCATTTGAAAAATAAAGCAATAAATTTAAAACTAAATCTTCATTTTAAAAATAAAGTAATACATTTAAAACTAAATCTTCATTTTAAAACTAAAGCAATAAATTTAAAACTAAATCTTCATTTTGAAAATAAAGTAACAAATTTTAAGACTAAATCTTTATTTTAAAACTAAATCTTCATTTTAAAAATAAATAAACTATTAGACTAAATCTTCCTTTTAAAACTAAAGCAATAATTTTAATATTAAATTTTCCTTTTAAAACTAAAGCAATACATTTAAAACTAAATCTTTCTTTTAAAACTAAAACAATGCATTTAAAACTATATCTTTCTTTCAAAACTAAAGCAATGCATTTAAAACTAAATCTTCCTTTTAAAACAAAAGCAATAAATTTAAAACTAAATCTTCATTTAAAAAATAAAGCAATAAATTTAAAACTAAATCTTCATTTAAAAAATAAAGCAATAAATTTAAAACTAAATCTTCATTTAAAAAATTAAGCAATAAACTTAAAACTAAATCTTCCTTTTAAAAATAAAGTAATAAATTTAAAACTAAATCTTCATTTTAAAAATAAAGCAATAAATTTAAAACTAAATTTTCATTTAAAACAAAGGCAATAAATTTAAAACTAAATCTTCATTTTGAAAATAAAGTAAAAATTTTAAGACTAAATCTTCATTTTAAAATTAAAGCAATAAATTTAAAACTAAATCTTCATTTTAAAAGTAAAGTAAAAAATTTAAAACTAAATTTTCATTTTAAATTTAATAAATTACATCTTTTTTTCAAAATGAGATGAATGATTCCTTTTGACTTCACTCAGGATTTAACCCCTTGCGCATAACCACTGATAGATACATGCTATGTATAGGGAAAAATCCCATTGTAACCTGATAAAGATACATGGCTTATTTAGGTGTACAACCAGTGCAACGATCACAGGAAACATTATAAGGTAGATTTTATTTTATTCGGATTGTATAAAATTCCAAAAGTTAAGTGATAAAATGTCTGAGTTACAAATTTTTTTTTAAAAAGTAGCAAAATTAGGATCAAAATTATACGAATTTTTGTGGAATTGCTCGAAGAGTTCCTCGGGACAAAATGATCTTCCATATGCATTACACAAGTGCATTGCTATTTCTTCATGACAAATAGATAAATCAGTATCAGAGTGGTTGTCGTATCCATCGGTTTCCGGAAAATATTGTGGCCGCGATAGTCTAGTGATCAAAGTAACGGACACGTGTCCGACTTGTTATGAGTTTGAGCTTAGAACCGCTGAAGACCCACCGCGTAGGGGAGCGAAGCACGTTAAATCTGTCGAGAGCTCAAACATCCTCCCGTTGGTGTGGTGTGGTAGTTAGGAGAGGGGGTGCCAGCTTAGGTGTCATCCTCGTCACTTGACCATGGTTCAAAATTACGAGGTCCATCGCCAAATGCACACTTGAAGCTAAACAGTGCGACGTTAATATTCACAGTGAATATTAATGGACAATTGGAAGAATTTATTATTTCTAAAGGGAATACCTGAGAGCAGTGGCGCACACAATGAGGGAGAGGGGGCTGATCCTCGGGTACAAATCCTCCCGTCCCCCAGCTCTTGACTTTTTTTCAATTGATTGTAATCCTATATATATATGTATAATTTAATTAAGTATTCGTTATTAATAGTTAATATATTAATTAATGCTAGTTACATATTTATTCAATAATTAATTTTTTACTTTTTTTTTCTGTTCCTGAAAATTGGGAAACTCAAAGGAATATGTTAGTGCATGATATGAGAATGGTGCAGGGAGGTCTTAAGGCATGGGCAAACTAGGCCCAGGCCCAGGACCTCAGCCACAATGGGGGCCTCATCTCGTTCTCGACTTGGGCCCTAATAAGATAATAATTCGAATAATTTCTACGGTCAAGTGTTTTTTCCGGTTGTATTCTGCGAAAAACTGGAAATTTTGGACGATATGTCAACTGGCTACATGTGATGACCATCGTCCATGTATAGGGCTCGGCCTACTACCATACACCCTCATTACTCATTCAGTTAAAAGGCGGCAGTTAATTGTGCCGATTTATGCGATTGTAAGTAGTGCACATTTATTTGTTTCGGGTTCATGTTTCTAAGAGTATTTGACAACGTATGCTGTATGTTGTCTACTTTTCAGAGTCATATGCTGGGACGTCTTAAGACTCTTTGAGGCCCTGGGACAAGAGAAGATTTTTTGAGGCCCTGGGCCCTTATGCAAAAATAGGTCCTACCCGAGATCTTTAAAAGTAGACAGCATATAGTATGCATTGTCAAATACTCGTTCAAATGGTTATTTAAAACAAATAAATGTACACGATTCGACAATCTCAAAAACCTATGCACAAACCGGCTCGACCGATGGTCGTATTTCGACTCAATGAGTTGAATGATTCTTTATAGTATTAACCCTTGGCATAGATACAGACAACGGTCACCATACAATAATACAGTCTTGCCATTTTTGCCAGTTGACATGCAAAAATGCCACGTTTTTCGAAGAATCTGTACAATACTAACATTTGACCATTAAAATTATTATCTGGATCATGATCTTACTAAGACAAGAACGAAACGAGGCCCCACCGAGGGGGAAGCCCTTGGCCCGGGCTTAGTTGGCCCTTGCCTTAGGCCGTCCCTGGTCATATGTGGGGCCTACATTGAGTAGAGGCCCAGGGTCTACTTTTGCTTAAAGGTCCAGGGTCTCAAGAGTGCTTAGGACGTCCCTGGAATGGGGGACTTTCGACACTGGACCCCCCCCCTATTCCTGTGGCACCTCTGCCTAAGGGCATACAAAAACATTTTACACAAAAAGCGCATTTCTTAACACGTTCGTGGACTCAAGTAAAGCAGCTGTGTTGTTTCGTCCACGAATGCATTACAGCTGTACCAGAGCGTGGGAAGATTCGTGTTCTGAAGCGGATTTAAAGTTTCTCAATAAAGGCTCGAATTTTTTTAAATTACAGAGATCTAAGAGGATCTAATTTAATCTTCTTACACATGCAGTGCTCATCTAATGGCTGAGTTTAATGCATATTATGTTGAATGAAGAACAAACAGCATGACATCAATCCTTATCCAACAGACTAACTACCATCATTCTTCGAACGAATTTACAAGCGTAAATTCGCCCTTACACATGTATGGGTTTAACCGTTGTCCTTTTGATCAACTTTAAAGAATATCCTGATCCTTACTCTAAATTCACTCACCATTGCAATGGATGGTTGAGAAATATTCATTTCCCAACGATAATTCATCTTCTTTAAGGATTATTCTTAAGAATAGTTTAAGGATTAAGGGTCTTGTGAATGAGATATAGGATTACTTTTGAATGAAGTGTTGAGTGTGAGGTCTCGTACAAAAGAATTGAGTGATTGAACGTCAACACACATGGCTAATGAAGTCTACAGAAAAAAAAAGAATTGAGAATCATTTCGGGACGTAGGTTGGAGATTTACAAAAATAGCTCTATGATTATACAGTAAAACGCGCTTTATGAAGGCATAAAGCATTTACTTCATTTAAAAGAAAATTATTGATTACAATTTATACAGTAATTTACCTGATCAGACACAGCTCAAAAAAATACTTTATGGCATAAAGTTGTCTACAATGAAAATTAAACAGCCGTCTTTGCGAAAATTGGCTACTTTTTCAATTCCTACTATTAGCTGATTGTCTCTCTCTCTGTATATATATTTATCTTGTTCAAATTTTCAATCGTTAATAAAATACTTTCTATTCATCCAATCAAAGCAGGAATCAACTTAAAATTTTTTTATATTACTTGTTTAAAAAAAAAGTGCGTTATATGTCCTGTTATCTTCCGTTCTGCACTTTGCGTTTTGCTGCTTGATCATGAAGACGATGAAGAAGCAGTATGTCCATTACTCACTCACTTTGTTGTTCAAAATACTGAAAGATGGTTTCGGCAGCCTTTAGTTCCTCTGTGATATTTTAGGAGTTTGTACGGTGTCCTCAACGTCTATGCCTTCATCCTTTTCCGGCATTTTTTTCATTAAATGAGTAAATGTAATTTTTTATATGAATATTTATTTAATTTTATTGCACTAGAACAGCGGTCTTCAAACTGTGTTCCACGGAACGCTGGGGTTCCACGAGTCACAAGAAAAAAATCGAGAAGAAATAATTATATATACAAAATGGATTCATGTTCTCTATGAAGTTTGTATAGTTACAAGTATATAAAACTTATTCTATATTCATCAAAACTGAAAATTTTATTTACATACAATAATTTTATTTTTCAATACTTTTTAGACTTTTACTATAATATAATAAAAGAATATTAAAATTTCTTATCTTTATATATGTATATATATATAAACTTCCTACTAGATTGGGAATATTCTATTGTTTACTATTTTGGATTCCACAATATCTTTCAGAACTAATTTGTTTTTCTAATGGAAAATGCACCTTATTACATTTGGGGGGGGGGGGACACCTGTAATGAAAGAAAGGAAATGACTTATCAACAGATACGATGTAAAAATCTAAATTTATGCTAGAACAGCTTCTAAATTTTAGGTTGCAAATTCTTGTAAATTACACGGGATTTATCAAACAGTTATAAACATTTAAATGTCATTCAGAACATGGTGTTTAAGTGAAATATATTTCTCAACGTGAGTGGCTACAAAAACAAATTAAAGCTCAGAATATGTAATGAGATTGTATTTAATCTCAACAGACTTCGACTTCGACGGTTTGTGTAAAAATACTAGCATATATCTCAGTTATAAAATATAATGCATAGATAGGTGACACTTGGATCACAAATTAATATTTTTAATAAGTAAATTATGTCAAAAAAATTATATTGGAATTTTTTAACAATAAATGAAATACTTTTTAATTGCCATTGCATAAAGTAGCCCTACGTGTTGATCTACTTAAGATATTATTTTGAGATATATGCTTCGAAATATGTGTATGGAATGGGGTTCCACGTAAAAACACTTTCTAGTTCTAGGGGTTCCCCGAAAGCACCTTCAGATTTTAGGGGCTCCGTGAGTTAAAAAAGTTTGAAGACCATTGCAGTAGAATCACAAATTTAGCAGACTGTAATAATAAAAACATGTTGAGCCTACGAAATCTCTAAGAATACATTTAAAAAAAAGCTAAAAATATTAACAGTGTAAATAAAGAAAATAACTCCAAAAAAAATATTGAAAATGTAAGCTGAGATTTAATATTGAGGAAAATAAATATTTAATGTAAAAGAAGAGGTACTTACGTATTATACTGTCAACTAATTTCGTTAAGCCAAATGATACCGCCAAATCCTGCTATAGTTTCCGCACATGAGCAAAAACAAATTCTTGCGCATGCTCCTTCCATGTTAGTCTTCCGTCAAATAAACTGACGAAGATTTGGAAGAATTAAATACTGTTTAAAAAAACACGTACAGTTGAAATAAACGAAAGAATAACTACATCAATCAGGTTGCCAAAACTTCGTGTAATTGCATTTAAAATCAATGAGAGTTAAATAGTCTTCAAGTAAATGTCGCCAGATAAAGTCGCATAAGTACGAATATAAATGATGTGCAGTTCTGCTATGCATCTCATTTCGTCATTTTGCTAAACCGCACAGTTTTTTTTATTTATGTACATTTATTTATTAAATGATATTTTTGTGAAAATACTCCACTGTGCGTTCGTTTTTATGGAAAATAATTCCCAGATTTTAATAATTTGTCACAACAAAATAAGAGGGAAAAAAAATTGGCAGTTATAGAAACTGCCGATAGAATTGAAAATTAGTATCAAAATTTGAAATTTCATAATGTTTGAATTAAAATTATCAACATCAATCTGGTTTTCACATCTATTGACACTCCGAACAACAATTATATGCAATGTTTATATGGTTTTTTATTATTCAAATATATTACGGGCTGTACAAGATCATGACAAAATATAAATACAATTCAATTGAAATAACAATTAATATACAATTATATTATTTATGGATAATATTTGCATTTACTTAAAATCCAATGTACTTAATTTTCAACATTATTTTATTGCTTGCATCATTGTCATCATTAATTTCAACAACACTTAGACTTTTTGTATTTTCAATTATTTCATGTTGTTCTAAAAAAGATACAATAGACTTATGGTAACTAAAGTAAGAAAGGAAAATGTTTGATTCAAATTTATCTAAGTATCGCGTAAAAACCGCATCGATCGTCGTTTTATATTTTGTAGTACTGAGTTTTCGATCATTAGACACATTTAAATTAAGTGTTTCATTTAGACATTCAATTAGTGGTAGATTTTTATCATCTGCAAAGTTAATATTGAAGTCTCCACTTAAAATCATCCGTACATTATCATATATATTTTTCGCCAAATCTTTTTTCGAGTACTTCAGAACCTTCTTTTGTATAAATCATCCAATTTTCGAATAAAAATTGTTGTATCATAGATTTTCCAGGCGAAATATAAACAGCAACCATAAACATGAATTGCTCATTCTCGGAATCGCAACGAGCAATGCACATTATATATACATTGAACTTTTCACTAAATCCATTCAACTTCACTTATAAGATATACACAGCACTATACATCAGCTGTATAGCTACAGATATACTGCTATAAGCATTTCGATGACGTGAACGCACGAGATTTCACCCATCCAAAAAGTGTCTAAGGCGAACAACACACTGCGCATGCGCCAGTCAGAGCATGTCGGTGACGCGAACTCATAAGATTTTCACCTACCAAAAAGTGCCCAACGCCGCTAAAGAAGTTTTCATTTCAATAATACAGAAGAGTTAGCAAATTATACGCAAAATGTTATTGTTTACCAGCATACGAGTTATTGAGTTCCAACATACGCTGGAAGGGTTTTCCACTATTGGCTGCATATCGCTGCATTTGGCGACGCTTACGATTTGATGAAATTGATCGACGGTAAAGTACGCCCATATAAAAAAAATAATTAGGAAATATTTTTTCATTTAAATTAGCTAATAGCATAAAATGAATAAACTATTTTGCTAGAACCCTCTTCCCCATAAAAAAAAACGTTTATAAAATGTTTGCGAGTAAAAGCAATATAACAATTTTCAGGTTAATACTTCTGTATTAAAAAACCATATCATCGTATACTTAAATATTTCTGTTTTGATTATCAAAGTTTTTCCGTTTAAAATGGAATATTTTTTTTTTATTAAGTAATGTTTCATTCGATGGTTGACGGAAAGATGAAACCAAAATATGTCACCTTTCTGCAAAGGAATTTCGTCACTTAACCAAGGTTCAAGACTACAAGGTCCTTTGCCAATAACCCTCGTTTTGCTTTAGAGAGCGTCGGTAATAAAAAATCAAATTCAAATCTCAGTATGTGAAGAATTATTTTAGAGTTTACTTAAGGTTACTGTGCCTGCATTCGGAAAAGTTATTTTCCAAAAACGTATAAATAAAAAATATTTTGATATTCAGTGTCACTTGAATTATAATATACATATAAAATTGTTTTATGAATATTCTATACTGTTCGAATTAGTTGGAGCAAACATATTTTTCTTGTATGAGTTGATATGTGATTACCGCGAACCGCCTCAAATCGGTTATATCTGCCTGGAGGTTGTGTGAAGTGGATCGACTTTGACTATTATTTACTCGTTTAACTGGTTTTGGTGCATCAGTAGCTCAGTTAAGGGCCTTTCAGTGCGGCAACTAGTGGTTATAATTTTGCGTTCCGTGAAATAGTATTACTTTTGCTTTTTCAAAGATAGATATTACTCCAAGGAAGCGTTCTAAAATAATCGCTCTTAACGAACACACTTCTATGATTGTTAGAAATATAGCTATGGCAGTTGATGCGGGAAAATAAAGTGTTTCAAGAACCTTAAGAACATTTCAAGATTCTGGAAGATTCTCTTTAAAAAGAAAAGGAAACGGGGGGGGGGGTAAGTGGAAAACTACTCCAAGAACTGATAAAATTCTAACAAGAAATGGCAAAATAAATCCAAAGATGGCAAGCATAAATCTTTGGAAGGATTTATTAGAGTACAGTGTTGAAGTGATTACCTCAATTGTATGCAAAAGTTTCTGGAAGTTGGTCATAAGGCAACAAGGTTGAGGATAAAACAATCCCTATCTCCGAAAATGATGGGAAAACGTTTAACATGCGACAAAAAATATCGATCTTGGGCTGCTAACGACTGGAAGAAGGTAGTTTTCAGAGAAGAAGCACATTTACTTATGCAGGGATACAAATCAAGTACAGTAAGACAAAGTGAAGGTGAAACTCTGTTACCAGATCATATTCAACAGACTGTAAAATACCCTTCTCAAGAGATGCTATGGGTGTTTTTCACAACAAATGGCACACAGGAAATTTAGATCCTCTTAAAGGCATGATGAATTCTGTCAAATACATAGAAATATTACGTAGTAGAATTGTTCAATTCATAACATTTTACGGAACATTTCAACGGGAATTGGCTCTTTGTCACAATTTGATATCAGTCCAGGCTTTAATGCAAGAAAATAATGTACAAGTGCTTGTTTGGTCTGGTAATTCACTAGACCAAAATTGTATTGATAACTTGCTGCGTATTCTCAAAAATCGTTTAGCTAAGATGAATTATACAACAGAACAAATGATAAAAATTGCTATAAAAGTTTAGTTCCTCGTGATGATAAAGTCAAGAACATGTTCGCTACTCTAGTGGAGTTAATGCCAAAACGTGTTCAAGAGGTCATTTCTGCCAAAAGAAGACGTATTAATAAAGAGATTTTTCAGTCTACTTGAGATATGTAATGATTAAAAGTTAAAGTTTTAGAAAAAAAATCGTTTTGTCCTATTTGTCCCAATTAATTCGAACAGTATAGCAATCAAAATTTTAAAAAATATTAAATGTAATTTAGAGCAAAAAGTGAAACAAAAACAATACATTTCCAAAACTTTCTTCTTTTATGAATATTGCTTCTACAGGGTGTTGCTAATTTCGACCTTCAGTAGAAAGTTGATAATAAGCAGCATGGAGACGACAAATCAACATAGAACGTGGGGATGCAAACCTTGTTTCGTCAGTGAAAATCGTGATAATAGTAGCCTAACCATCGGGAGGACGAGCAGGGATTCTTGAAGATCAACTGTAGGGAGTGTACCTGCTGCTCCAACTCCTAAATGGCCCAAAATACCTTGTTTTCTTACAGCACGTCTTCCCAAAGTTATTGCATAGAGCACAAGCCACTGCACATTAGAACGCGTAGTTCATACACGATGAGGCTCCAGCACATTTTTCGATTGCGTTGCGTAACCACCTCCATTCTACATATCCCGGGAGGTGGATTTAACACAGCTGACTTGTTGCTTGGCTTCCACGCTCCCCGTACCTCAATCCCTTGGATTTCTTCTTTTGGGGCTTCCTGAAGTTGCTTGTGGGTGAGCTGGGCTGTGCTGTAATCTACGCGAACGCAACTTCGGACAATTCCTGTGACAATCACTTGTTGCATTTCTGACGTCGAGCTGTGATACATTGTTCATATTGTAAGCATATTTTACGTTTAATAAATGTATTTCTTACTTTTTATTGCCCATCTTCATTCCCTCAACCTCCATAGCTGTTTTTACTAATTACTCCGATTAAACGTTGTTTGCAACCCCATGTTCTATGGTGGTTTGTAAACTCATGCTGCCTACTATCACCCCTTTGAATTTGTCGATCGAGTTCTGCAGCACCCTGTGTGTGTATAACACACACACACACACACACACACACACACACATTTTATCTATATATAGCTAAAACTTCTCCACAAAACTTAAACTAGAATTTATGAGAAGTTCTCATTATTTTCAGAGTTGCTATCAATTGAAATAATAACCGGTGTGTTTTTTTTCTCTGTACTCTGATGTATAAATCTATTTCTAAGTTATATCTTTCAAAAATTGTAATTCAGGTTCTGCATTGGGAGTCATATTAACTTCGCATTGTAAGGTAACATGAGGGCTATTGGCGACAGACCTCGTAATTTTGAATCTCGGTCAAGTGACATGGGCGACATTTCAGCTGGTATTCCTCTCTTTTAGCTACATAGCACCAACGAGAGGACATTAGTCTCCTCTACATGGTGGGTCTTCATGGCACCAACACTCAGATTATGTGCAGAAGTTTTAGCTATACATAGGTAAAAAATTATTATTATAGAAGTATTTGCCATAGGAAGAGACTGTTTTGAATATTTGTCTTTTCTTCCTTTTTTACCAAAAGAAAAATGCATTTCAATGTTTTTTATTGTAATATTATTCTTACAACGATTTTATATCATTTCTTATTCAAATGATAATGAATATAAAAAAAAATTATTTATTTGTACACTTTTGCAAAATCACGGTTCTGAACGTAGTTAGATATCTGATACATACCCACTAGGGATTACAATACTGGTATACCGGGATACTGAATACCTGTATTTTCAGCTATTTGTACAATTTTGTAATACCGGTATTCACAAGTTTAAATACCGGCTTTTCGGTATTTACTAGAAATTTTTAAAATTGTCTCCGCTATGTGTTCAGGGATCGCCAACCTAGCAAAATAGTATACGTTTTTGTTTTTATGTCTCCTTAACGGGCGAAATTAATTAGACTGTGAATCTAAAGTTGCCTCGTACAATCAAGGGAAGTGATAAAACATGTGAATTATTCATGGAGGTGGGCCAAAACTTTTCTATTACATCTCAGAGTGATACTGCACTACGCGCAGGATTCGTAGTCTGATATTCGTCTCAGTGAAAATAAGGTTGTAGTTGTGAAGAAAGGGCGTAATTTTTCGATGTTTTTTAAATTGGGAATTTTGTTATTCACATTGTATTTGTATATCATACTTGTATTTACATATCATCGTGATTTTAAAAAGGAAAAGAAAAAGAATAATAGAGACTAGCGAACTCAAATTTGATCAAGTTTATAGTAAATTTCCTTAAAATGTTTTACCCACAAACCTTATCCACATTCAGAAGAATTCGCTACAGTTATTGAAGATGATTATGACATTAATGTCGATTGTGAAAAGGAATTGTGTCTTGAACAAAAGTTGGAATTAGTGATAACTAAATATATTTCAAGAAACCAAAATACAATACCGAAATTAGTTATATCCAAAACCATCTGATGAGAAATCGATTTATTTGAAGATGAGAAATTTTGAGGCAATTACTTGAAAAAAGTATATCGCACGTATTGCTAACAATGATGCCAAAAGAGCGTTTTCGACAGCTGGTAATTTGTGCACATAATCGCGTTCCAGGCTCAGTGACAGTACAATTCATGCATTATATTTTCTTAAGATCACATTTCAAAAATTTGTAAGTATCACAGACTAAATAGTGATGTTTACACTTTTTAGCGCGTTTTTCACGTAGTGGAACAAAAGCGCTACTAGGACGCAAATTTCGTCTTCGTTCCATATTTTGTCGTATTCTTTTCTCAGCCAATAAGCAACCAATTGACCTTGGGTTTTCTGCATTTGGTCGCATTTGTGCCCTAGATGAGCCGAATCATATGTAAATTTTCCCATAGTTTTCCCGAATTTTCTTACAAATTTTCCTGATTTTCGCTAGTTTTTGCTTTTTTATAGTGCTGATACAGATTTGTGTCATTATTTCTTTTCAGCCCAATAGTAGTACATTTAGAGGAGTGGTACAGTACACTATTTTCTGTTAGTAAAAAGTTCATTAGTTGCATTATTGTAAAATACAACATGTGAAAAACGCGCTAAAATTACTTGGCCATGCCAATGATTGATATCTTGTTTCGATTAAATCAATAAGATGTTCCTTTATACTTTTCTGTGATTCGTTCTAAACT